>SNQJ01S0050839.1:112374-129544 GCA_010110895.2 Picea sitchensis
GTCAACTAAACGGAGAATCGGGACTTCGACGATCGGGAACCCGGGGGGTGTATGCACATTGTCGTTTGAAACCCCGTAGCCCCGAAGGGATAAGGTTGTGGTCCCGGGAGTTGGTCATATGAGTGGGAGTTGAACCGGGAAGGTTAGCGCGTGACGGAGCACATCGGGGATCGGAGAATCGCGAGTTCCTTGGACATAAACATGGTGACATCGTAAACCCCAAAACTCCGACGGGAGCATATGACTGTGGTCATATAGGAACTAGTCACGTGGACTAGAGAACCTATCCAGAGGGGGCTAAGACCAGAGAAGGAGCTCATCGGGAATCGGGGAATCGAGAGGAAAGGGACTCTCGACGGCGGAAAGTCCGAAACTCCGAATCCCAATATTGAATCGGGGATGGATAGCTCGCTAATGCAACCTCCTTTAAGGGGGATTTCCCATTTGAGGGAGATTAACCCAAATTCAAAAAAAAAAAAATTAAATTACGATAGTGGGTGTGTTACACAAGTGTTCCTCAAAAATTGGTCAAGGGCCAACATGCCTCCAACACTCACCTGTGACTCATCCCAAGTCACTCAGGTCTGGGTAAGTTTGCCTTAAAAGTATCGAGCTTGGCTCGAGCTACTTCGAATTGTCTTTGTGCTACTGCTTCTTGCTCAACGAATTCCTAAACAACCGCTTCGTTGATAGGTCCTTACAGTTTCTACTCGACTGTAACAACTACTTGTTCTAGTAGTGTTCCTTGGCCTTCAATTTATTCAAATAGTAGGTAGGTCGCCTCCTAGCTCAGCTGGAGTTTCTGGGTGACTTCCCTCACTTTGTTCTGTGTGGTAAGAATGAGTTGTTGGGCAGTGCATTGTTCTTGGGATCTCTTCATCCTCTCGATGGGTGAAAGGAGCTTAAGATGCGCCTGTACTGTACCTATGTTCTTCTTTTCTTCCTGGAGTTGGGACTCCAGTTTCTTCAAATCTGGGTCTTCATATAGTTGTTCATATATCTACACGCTTCTGCTACTTAGTTGTTTACATTCTGTTGCAAGTATTTTAATCCTCTCAACTGCGTTCTAAGAATTTAATTCTAAGTTGGTCGCGCACTTCTTGCGGAGTATGTGGTATGGTCTGAAGCTCTAATTCCACTACCCTTTGTTGAAGTTGCTGAATAAATTTAGCCAGCTTCATCACTTGGTGCTCTATGGTCCCTTCGGCCTTCTGCTCTAAGTCGGTCACAGAATGAAATTCTTTGTTGACTGATTCTTCAATTCCTATATGCTTTGCGAGAAACTGCTCTTTCTCTTTTTGGATCTTCACTCTGTCTTCTTCAAATTTTTCTTGGAGAGCATTCTTCTCTTGTTGTGCGGCTTGGCGTTGTTCAATAATTTCCTCCTAATATTTCTCTAGGGCCTGGGTGGCCTGCGCATTTTGAGCATGTGGAAGGTGTACTTTGACTGTATCATAAATATTGCGGAGCTGAACAAATTTATTTCCCACTTCTGTTGTTCCTTCTGGGAAAGGTGCAACAGATATTGCTCGGCTAGACTAGAGTGCTTGTTGTACTCCTTGGAGCGCGATCTCAATTTGGTTATACATTTGTTCTTGCTTCGCCTCCTGCTTCTCTATGATTTCCTTTGAATCATCATTAACCGCTGCAACAATGAAATCAAAGTCATCCAACGTGAGGGAAGTTCGCATCTTGGTTACGGGGGTTCTCGGTTTCTTTCTGGAGGAATATTTCATAGGTGAGACCTTCCTTTTCTTCGATGAGTCTTCTTCATCCCTAGGTGGTGGTACTTCGACTTTTTGTTGTTCATTTTATGTACCTTCTTCATCATCACCTTCTTCATCTGGTGTAATGGAAGCCATCCTTACAGAGAGGTTTTCAACATCTTAGACTTCTCCATTCTTCTTCTTCGTTTTTGATTTCCTTGTCATACTGGGCCCAGGTGTATCCTACGCAGTTCTGGGGCCGTCGATGTTGGACATTTATGTAGGGTCTGCTGAAACAAGTAGGTCCACCGACCATTCCTTGGTGATTTCTTCCAGGTCTTCTTCTGTCAGCTTATAATAGGACTAAATTTGTTCCTGGTGCTCATCAGCATGTGGGGTTAGGTATATAAAGTGGCGGTTCATGTTGAACTTTATCAGAGGTCGAAATCTATCTAAAGTGTTCAAGGTGATGCGAGGTTCACTCCTTATGGCTGCTTTCAATTGGTTATAGCATGCATGGAAAACAAAATTTGATTTCCATTTCTTGCTCATGTCATTCAAGTACCATAATATACTAAACTTCACGGCTAGTGGCTCAAAGGGGTCAAGGTCGGGGAAGTTTGCGCCTTCTAGTAGCTCCCATGCAACAAAAGTGATCAATATCCGAAGCCAGCTGAAATGGAATTCATGCCCCTGATCTTGGGCTTCTCTGCAGTCAATCTCCAATTGATTCACCAGGTACTTCACCCAGTTCATCTGTAGTCCCTCTGCGCACTTTCCTGCGAGGTCAACTACAAAGCCAGATACTTGTGTTGGTCAATTATTTCATACCAACTTCCCTGCGATCAGTTGGCATGTGAGGTGCACTGCGCCACTTTCAATAGAAGCTACCTTGTAGCCTCTTACACCTTTCTCAACATCGTCCTAGGCTTCTTTGATCTTCTGCGCAAGAGCACAGTCTACGGTCTTTCCAGGATAGTACTCATGGGGATCAGGGCCCTGCATGATAATCCCGGTGATCCTATTGATCAGCGCCAGATCAATAATTATGCAACGATATAACCACAGGTATCCTCCATGGTAACTTACTAGCAGCAATTTTACATAAGCATTCACCTCCTGGTGTCTGCCGAAATGCGGTATTTTCATAACATTGAACAAAGTATACTATGTGAGGTTCATCGTCCATTGCTCAGGGATGAGCTTTGAATTCTTTCCCTTAGTTCTCGTCAAGTACTTATATGAGGTGAGCATGTTGTAAACTTTACGGTACCCCAGGTTGAAGTCGCAAAACTTCAACGATGTAACCTTGTCTTGATCTGCACGGTAGGTGCATACTCCTTTTGGTAGATATGCAGTGACTAGGGTGTATTCAAAATCTCTAAGGACACTGTCCCTGTTAATCTCACTGCTCAGAGGGGGTATGTAAGCTGGTAGGATGGATTGCACTAACTTCACGTTGGCTATGTCATCCTTATGCTTATTTCTTCTCTCTGTGATGGCTCGAGATGTTCCTGCTCGAGCAGTCGACGAGGAGGCTTGCACTCTACTCATCAATGATGCTTGGAATCCGGTGGACTTTCTTCTTTCCGACATGCCTCTCTCAGTAATTAAATCGAGAAGGAACTCTGTGACAGATTCCTCAAGTTCGGTGAGCTTGTCAGACATACGCACTCGAGAAAGATAATCGGGGTCACGATGATCTCAAAATAATGCACTAGGATGAGCAATCTTCTTGCAATCATCACTATAGACAATCACTAGTTCTGTGGGCTTCGATTTTTCAATTGGAAAAAGTGTTCTTCGGGCACGGCGCGACGAGATAAATAGGAAATTCATCAACGGTCTGCTTGCAATAGGTATGAAGCTTTCATGAACGTTGATCCATCTGTTATGGTGTGGTCCAATGGTCTAGTAGTGATCCTTTAATGCTTTTCTATCCGTTCGAGGCAGAAGTCGAATGGGTATATCAGTCCAACGGCTATATTGCTTCGCCATGACAAAGTGTCGTATGTCGTTGTTCTGATATCCTGGGGAAGCTCAATTCCTATTATTTTTCCTTCTGCGAAGTTTCCTCTGGAATCTTCTGTAACTTTTCGATCTTGGCTCTCTTCTTACTTAACTTCCTAGCCTTCTTCCCAGCGAGCTTCGTCTCAGTCATCCTTTTTCCATTTTGATCCTTATCTTCTCTCGACATAGTCACTTCATGATGTTGAGATTCTTTCTTCAGATCCAAGGGTAATACTCCTTCATCATATGGATTAGGTATTTTGGTCTTCTGTGGTTCCTCAAATTCTCTTATATCTTCGACATCCAAGTCCCTGATGTTCAATAGCTTATATATGTTCTCTTGTTCTTCCATCAAGTAGGCGATCTTTCTAGTCATAAATTCCATGAGTTCTTGCTTCTTTTGTTCTAGGGTTTCTTGTTCTTCTTTTCTCCGGATCTGGTCTTTTTCAATCCAGATCCTGCCTAACAAAGCTGGAAATGGGGCATAGTCCTCAATAAATTTAATAACTTTGAATTTTTCCTCTGTCGAAGCTCCATGGGTACTCATAGTTATCCGGGTAATCTTGCCACATAGGGTTACCATTTTTCCTTTAAACAACCTTATTTTTCCTAGTGAAGGAACCATAGCAGGCATTCCTAGGGTTTCCCAAGTAATTTTTGTCATAATGTTCATCTGTTTTCCCTCATCCAGAGCACAGTCAATGTCGAAGTCTCCTATTCTTACTTCGATTTTCTCCTTTTCTTTGAATATCTCTGACAAACTGGCATCTTTATGTTCATCCAGAGTTTCTTTCATTTTCAGTAACATAATCTATGATTCTTTCTGGGGTTCTTCTATAATCTTAGTCTCTTGATCTCCTTCAGATTTTGCTTGCTCCATATTCATATTTTCAAGTCTAGAAATCATTCTAGGGCAATCCAGTACTTCATGGTCCATAGCCTTACAACAGAGGCAACTAGGGTTTCTCCCAGGGCATTCCTTAGAAAGATGTCACGGTCTTCTGCAACTGTAACAAAGAGTTAATCCTCTCTTTCTCTTCAATGATCCCCAACTTTTCTTATACTGCGCGCTAGGATCATAATGGCTAGCCTGCAAAAATTTCTTTCTAGGATCCTGCATCCATTGGTTAGTCCAAAAATTCTTTCTATGCATAGGTATAACATATCTTTCATTATTCTTATCAGATCTATTCATATCAAACGTTCTTTCATCTAATAATGCCCTAGTTTTCAAGCTAGGAGAAAATCTATCAAGCATACCTAAATCCATACTTTAGAAACAAACGTTTTCACTTATTTTACTTCTATAGGGCACAAAGCTTCCAAATCTAAAAACTTTTAACTACTCTTACCTTTATCGGAGCACAGAGCTTACAGATATTACTTCTTTTCTTCAGTATCAACATCTTTTCTTGCAGATCTGACTTCTTTTCTTCAAATATGTCCTTCCTTCTTCAGCACAGAGCTTTTCAGATCAAGTGGATCACTGCGCACTAGGGCATAGATCCACACACAGAGCTTTCACAATTTTAGGATGAATCTTTGCACAAAGCTTCTTCTGCTCAGTTCCCAGCAATCACAGTTTCAGGTCCCAGCAATGGAACCATTTGTTGGCACAAGAGCAGACCCAGGGTTCAATGCTACAACAACACACCAACAAAACCCTAGCTACCGGCCCTTTCGGCAACACCTGCGAAGTAGATGAAGTCTCACCCGAGGTAGAGGCAGGGGTGGTTGCAAGACTCAAGTGTCTGCAACCTTAGCTGGAACACAGATCTATGATTATAACACTTAGCAATCACCTAGCATAGATTATTCATCAATATTCATCCCTTATGATACTTCGCAGATAGCACAAAGCATCACAGTATGTACTTAGATCTTAGATAATTCAGCACTTAGCCACAACGAGATAGATTAGATTCAGCAGATCAAGCACTAAACATCAGAACTAATATTCATTCATATCTCAAAAGAAAAAAGCATAAATAGATCTATCTAAACATATCAAGGCACTTAGAAAAGGAAGAGACAAACACATCAGGTCGAGGCACAGAGCACAACACACAGATTTACCGTGGTTCACCCCCACCCTAGGGGTACGTCCACAAAGTCTTCTTCTTTATTAGCTTCAGTTGATCAGGTTACATCACAGAGCCTCAAAACCCTTACTCCGCACAGGACAGAAGATCTGCGCAGCTCGCCAGATCCTTCTTCCTTGCACTGCAACACAAAGCCTTCTACAGTCTCTCACAGGGAATTGTACTCAGCTCTGCAAGTCTTACACAAAATGCACAAAGCCTTGATCACACGGATTCAACTCTTGGCACTTAGCCTGCATCACATAGATATATCATCCGCTCTTGCACTAAGCAATCACATAGATTGTCCCTCTACTCATCTTGCCTAGCCTTCTATGTATATATTACAAAAGGGCCTAAGTGTGGGTAAACCCATGGGCTGGCATCCCTTTCCCATTACATTATCCCCAAAAACCCAAAAAGGACCCAAAAAGGGGTCTAGATTCCACGATTTCCGTTTCACGTTGTGCTCCATCTTTGACAAGTTGTCGAAGTCCCAAAAATGGTCAAATATGACCAAGTGTTCCTCAAAATGTGGTCAAGGGCCAACAATACTATAGTCCTATCATTCACCTTGGCCCTACTTTCATCATTGGTAGGTAACCTTGAACCCAGCAGTCGGCATTTCATTATTGGTCATTGACTGGGTGGTTTCCCTTGTGTTCGATGACAATACATCTATTCACACATTAGGATTCGTGCATTGTCTTGGATTCCATTATCCTTATTGGTGGTTTCCTCACCTTTGTCAGCAGTTTTTTCATCATTGGCTTATATTCGGAGGGTCTTTTTCGTGTACCACTTTCACTTTCCACATGCGAAAGACGCACAAGGTCATTGGTTCGTGAACATGTTCTTCATCCGATTTCCACCAAATCATGAAGCTCCTGCTTTGTACCTCGTGCTGACTGATGAGAGATGCCTTAATGCTCTCCTTTCAGTGGGTCTCTTTCCATTGACTTCAGCCCATATATTCTGGAAATGGGACCTAAAGTATTATATGTACCTTGAGGCTTGCAATCATTAGTGGTAGGCTCTCTCGGCATCGACAGTTGGGAATACATCAATGTATCTTGATCGATGGATTCTTCAAGTGTTCGAAACTAGCTCCTTTATTCACACTTGTAAGAATGTACGCAGTGCCTTGATACCTACTTTCATTATCGGTAGGCTATCTCGTGTTTGTTAACGGTGTACCTCAATGATCGATAATCAAACGATGTCTCATTGTGTTCGACCTCAACTCCTTTATTCACGTGATGTAGACTTGCACCTTTGGCAGATTGTGTAGAAGACTTGAAGACATCACTATGTGGCCGCAACTTTCTTGAGTTGTTGCTTCCTTTTCATTGGACCAGTACCTATATGAATTTAGTGATCATGGGATATTAGATTGTACTCCATGGTATACAGATATCCTCATCTTGGTTTTTTGAGACTGGTTCTACTGGGCCTTGTTCGTGATTATGACAACTTTTGGCATGTAACTGCATTTGTATTTGCCTATTCATGGCCACGGACACTTGTTTGGTATATTTTCCACATGGATCTGCAGTGTAATTTTTGGCATCCATGTTTGAAAAGTCATTACATAATGTAATGAGAAACTAAGTTCGTCCAGTTGGTCCCCTACCACTCCACTTATGGGTTATTTATAATGTATTTTGTCCATCAAAGATACTCCTATGACCTCACACATTAGGGGGCATATGTTAGAGAAATATTTGCCTCACCCTAAGAAATCTTGTAGAGAGGGCCTTATTCCATTTCCCTATGTAGACTCACATTCCCTGATTGATAAATCCAGAGACAAAAATACAAATTTTTCCACTTGTACGCATCTTGCACCCTACACGGCAAGCCTATACACAAGCTGCTCCACTATAGCCCACGTACATCGGGATTTGTGCCAGAGAATCAAAATTAAATGTCAAGTTTCCATGTCACGATAGGAGATCTATGATCCTTGACCTTCCATATACTGGAAACATTCCAACTTGGCCCTTCAGTTGCATTTTGAAGGCTATAAAGAGCCCAATTATGAGCTATGGAAAAGGAGAAAGAATTCAACTTTGAGAGCAAAGTTACTGTGGAGAAATTATTACTTCATATTGATTTTGCATCCCTTTTTCCTTTAAGTCTGAACACAGTGTTCAGCCCCCAATCTCTTCCCTTATTGATGGAGGACCTCATTGTCTCCCTTCTATGAGCTTGTCTTTGGTGGAGGATTGAAGTGGTGGAGACCCAACTGGAAGGAACTTGGTTTCTCGGTTATGAACCGTGCCGACACGGTAGTCTGTAATATTTTCACTTCTACTGATCATTTATTAATAGGAATACTCTCTTCCCGTCCAATTGATATCTTACAAATATATGAGTTATTATCCATGGGCATGTTTGTTTTGTATATTAATGGATTATGCTATCTAATGTACTAACCTTTTATATTATCACTATATGCTTTCTTCGATTGTTTGTTGAGAACTTGTTGCAAGTATAAGCTTTGGGTCAAAGTGCTCAATGATGGACATCTTCAAACATCTGGACGAGGTAGGTCATTTTCTTATCTCGTTTGCACATTAGTTTAAATAACATGTTTATGGGATGGAGTTGATTTCTGTAGTCATACCTGTCTATTGTGGTTCACCCTAGCCATAGAGAGATTTTCCTCGTAACACTTCTATGCATACCTCCATGTATTGCATGGCTTTACCTTAGCCATTTTTTAGACTCCAAATATTTCCTAGGTTAATAAGGCTTCCGAAAACCAATTTCAAGAAGGGAGATTCCAAGGGATCTTAAGCACAAAATAGACTATATAAATATCGATAGATCCATTTATTGATCCATTCAGATCACAAGCATATACAAGAAATTTGCATAAGACAAGTTAAAATTCCTTGGCCATAAGGTAAAACTCATGTTTATCTAGTATTTACTACATTCAAGTGTTCAAATATACTGTTTTTTTCTTCAATGGAATCAACTTGTCAAATAATTTGATAGCTAAAAAGATTATAGTTGAAATCATTATTGTTCTAATAGAATCACAATTGTAATTGTGTGTTTAAATATGTTTATAATTATATATTCAACTTATTGAGTAATTTGATACTAAAATACTTATTGAAATCATTATTGTTCTAATAAAATCACTTCAATATGTTTGTAATTATGTGTTCAGTTTTTAATTATATGTCCAAATGTATGTGCAACCAATTGTTTCACTTATATTATATATATAGATAGATAGATAGATATGAAATGATTTTTTTTTTTGGGTGGTTTTAATGTTATAGTTGATGTTGAGATGCACTTGAGAAAAACATAATTTTCCATGGGTAGCGACAATGAGTTTGAAAAATAAAATTGGCCTATTTTCCAAATTAATTTGATATGTGTGTTATTTTCAATGAGTTGGATTATGTTAGTGATTCAAATATATGTTCATGGGTGTACCCAATACTAGATTGGGCAGATTGTAACTGAAAGAAAAGGAAATAACAATATTGGTAATTGATTTAGTTATGAATAGTAATTGATTTATTTTTTTGTAAGTCAGAGTAGAAAGCTATATTACTGTGGAAAATATGATACAAAATGGGGATCCTGGTCTGCCTAAAGGAAACCAAACCAGGGGACCCTTACTGTTGGTTTTTAATAACAATCCTGGAGATAGTTGGTCTGCCAAAATTGGAAACCAGACCAAGCCTCCCTTTTC
The DNA here is from genome assembly GCA_010110895.2 of Picea sitchensis. Classification (NCBI taxonomy): domain Eukaryota; kingdom Viridiplantae; phylum Streptophyta; class Pinopsida; order Pinales; family Pinaceae; genus Picea; species Picea sitchensis. The sequence goes on from SNQJ01S0050839.1 coordinate 121,893, forward strand.
AATATGAGAAGCATAGTAAAAAAAGAGCTAACTAACCACTCCATTGAAAATACTAAAGTCTGCCACAAAATATACTACACCCTACTACTCTTCCTGTGCATAACATCCATTAAAGACAACATAAATTACAGACAAAAAGCTAAGAGTCTCTACAACACCTGGGGGTGATCCTTCACCCCACCCGCTTGGCCTTTTTTGTCCTCCTTTGGGGAGACTGTTTTGGTTATTCTAATCTAGGTCGGTCCTCCTTGTCCATCCACAGGTGTGATGTCCATATAGTGGATGTATCTCAAGTAAAGTTAGAATTGTGCAACCAACTGCTCTTGTTTACTTTTTTGGTCCTTTTCAACCTCCACTAACATCTTGATAATAGTTTCTAGTCCATTGATATGATGTTAGATCTCATCCAACATAGTTTTAACCTCCCAGTGGTATTCCTGTCTTGCCTCCTCCCAATCGGATTTTAATTTCCTGATTAAAAATTTGGTAAACCATGTTGTCTCTACCATTTTATGGTAGAGGGTCTCCCTGGGATGGGTATCCCCCAGGTCTGTTACCCACTCTTCCTCCTACGCTATCTACCCCCACTCTTTACCGCTCCGCTCCTCCTTAATTTCGTTTTCCCACTTGTTGATTGTTGCCTTCACTTTCGACGAGACCAACGTATGGAAGGTATTCTTCGCCTCTCTCGCAACCTTCTCAATTCTAGTCAAACCCCTTGAGCTTTCTGGGATATCCTTCTGCAGGGACCTTCTCTTTCTCTGCGTATGTTTCAAGCGTGACATGTTTCTATGTCTAATCGAAACCCCACGCTACCCTTTCTCTCGTTGCCTCACTCTGCGTCTTTCCTTAACTATCCTTCTCCTAAGACTGTAATTTTCCTTACTAGCTAACACCTTATGGTTGCACTCTTGTCTGCAACTCTTCTTCTTATAACGTTCCCTCTTCTGCAGGCCTGTACCTCCTACCAATTTTAGCCCAAGGTGGTGAGCTCAACCTTCATTATTGGTTGGTAAAGCTAGACCGGCCATTATGTTACGATCTCTTTTGGTCCTTTCTTTTCCTTCCCCACCTTAATTGGTCCTCCTCTTCCGAGACCCCAATTTTCCTTTAACCCAATTTATCCTCAATCTCTTTCATCACCGGGTCTCCCTGCGCTCTATTTTGTGGGTTGATTTTGTCCCAAATCCTCCATCTAGTGTTCTCCTCCCTTTGTTTCTAGTACTGATGGAATTTCATTTTTCTTTGTCGAATCATCTCTTGTTTGATCCCCTCTCTGTCCTTGTTTTCCATTCTGGGTTCTTTTTGCCAAGCATCCTCCCAAAATCTCCATGTTCTCCCATTCCTAATTTCCCAAAAGTTGTGACTCTGTATCCAATTTTTATTCCTCAAGGCTATATTCCATATGGTTGACCCTTCCCTTGTACCCATGAACCTGATCCTCTCTTGGGTGTTGACTTCTGGGGCGTATTTTTCTTTCCATGGTTTAACCCATGGCACTGAGCTTTCCTTTACCCATATCCACCACAGTTTTGCCCCGTATGCCTCATTGGTTACCTATGGGTTTTGTAAACCGAGGCCCCCTTTGTTCTTCGGTCTGCACACCTTGTCCCACGCCACCAAGGCCCATTTATTTTTGTCCTCGAATCCTCTCCATAGGAAGTCTCTCTGGATTGCTCCATTTTTTTGTAGGATGCCTTTTGGAGTTGGAAACACTGACATAAGATACGTCGAGATTGCTTGTAGGATATCTTTAGTAAGGATTAACTGTCCTGCAAGGTTTAGAGTTATGTATGTCCAATTCTTAACCCTCTCCTGCAGCTTGTTGATGACTCCTTCCCACGTTATGTTCCTACACGCCCTGTCCGTCAGGGGTATCCCCAAATACTTCGTTGGGAGTGTTTTCTGCTCAAACCCCAAAATGTTGGCCAGGTTCCTTTGGATTGCGGGAATTGTGTTGAAGAAGTAGATCATGGATTTAGAGTGTTTTATTTCAACCCTCGAGGCCTCTTCAAACTCTTCTAAAAAAAAATTATACACCTTTTCTTCCTTTACCATGGGGGTTCCATGGAGCAGGGTATCGTCCACGAATTGTTGGTGTGTTGAGGTTGGGAATTCTTCGAATGGTTTTAGGCCTTTGATTTCTTCTTCATTCATTGTTGTCTTTATGCTCTTGCTTATCCATTCCATCATTAAAATGAACAAGCAAGGGGATAGCGGATCCCCTTGTCTTATACCCCTCGTGGGATAGAACGACCCCTCGTGGGATAGAACGACTTGGCTAGAAATCCATTTACTAGAAGTGAGAAGATCATTGTAGAAACTAGGTTGATGATCCATTTAATCCAGTGTTGGTCAAACCCAAAATCTTCCATCATTTTCGCCATATAGTGCCATCTTATTTTTTCATAAGCCTTTGCCAAGTCCAACTGGATTAAAATCCCCGCTTTCTTTTTACTTTTTAGGGTATGTATTATTTCATGGGCTTGTATGATGTTGTACAGAATCTGCCGCCCTTTCATGAAGCCCGCCTGTTCCTGTGAAATCAGATTTGGAAGAAGTGGTTTCAATCTATTAGCTATTACTTTTGAAATTATCTTAAACACCATATTGCACAAGGCTATCGAGCGATTGCGATCCGGAGTTCTGGCTTCATTTTCTTTTGAGATCAGAGTGATCATCATGGCGTTCAGGGCCTTGAGGATTGAGGTTGAGCATCTTGAATCCTCCACCATACCATAAATATCATGTTTAACCACATCCCAACAAGCTTTAAAAAATTCCATTGTAAATCCATTTGGGCATAGGGCCTTTCCATTAGGCATCTCCTGGAGCACTTGGTCAACTTCTTCCTTTTCTATGGGTCTGCAAAGGTTGGCATTGTGTTCCTCTGTGACCAACTTAGGGATGTGCCTTACTATCCTCTGGATGGCTTCGGTCCTGTCTCGGTTGGGTTCTTTGGCTATCCCCTGGAAGTGTTTGACCAGAGTGTTTTCAATGTCCTGGTGGGACTCTCTCTCTATCCCATCCTGATCCCGAATCTTCAGAATTCTGTTATGATATCTTCTCGTTATTATTTTTCTGTGGAAGAACTTGGTATTCCTCTCCCCTTCCTTAAGCCACCTAATTCTGGATTTTTGTCTCCACAATGTCTCTTCTTGCTTACATCTTGATTCCCAATCCTGGAGTAATTGGTTCTCTTATTTTTTCCTCTCCTCAGTGTAGCCTTCTTGGATGCATTGCTCGTGTAACTCTTCCATTCTTTCCTCTATCATTGTTTTTCCCAGGTCAATGTTTACAAAAACTTCCATGTTCCACTTCTTAAGTTTTTTCTTTATGTACTTGAGTTTTTTTTTAAGTCTAAACATCTTTGTCCCTTGTTCCGGGATATTCTCTTGCCACCAAGCTTTGATGTCCTCCTTGAAAGTTGGGTGGTCAATCCAAAATTTCTCGAATCTGAAAGGCTTGTTCTTTGGTGTTGTCTGAAAATTTGCCTCCAATTGCACTAGTCAGTGGTCTAATCCCCCACAGGCAAGGATGTTGTATTCCAATGCTAAACCTTGCATGATGTGGATTATGAGACTAGGAATATGTCTAGCCTTGTGGCCACCTGGTGGTATGAGAGTATTTTGTTGTTCCAGGTAAACTGTCCATTACTAGTCCTGATGTCTACTAGCTTCGTTTTATCAATGAAGGTTGTGAACTCTTCTTCATCTCTGTCCAATCTCTGGTTTCCCCCTTTTTTCTTAGCTAGAGTAGTTATAATGTTGAAATCCCTAGCCAGAATCCAATGAAGGTTATTGTTCCGATCCTTTAGATTTTCTAGGTCTAGGAGCATTCTTCTTTTATCCTCCAATACCTGAGGTCCATATACATTTGTACATAAGACCTCCTCTATGTTCCCTATCACTTTCATTTTTACAGATAATGTGTTCCTAGTGGCTTCAGTAGAGAGTAGATTCACTGATTGTGGGTTCCACAGGGTGAGTATGCCTCCCATCGTGTTTTGACTCTCTAAAGTCAGAAACTTGTACTTATTCCAGTACTTCTTACTTATTATATCCATTATGTCCATATTACATTTTGTCTCTTGAATGAAGCAGATATCAGGTTGTTCCATCTTCAGTCTATTTTTAAGGATTCGTTTTTTTCTAGGGTTGTTTAGGCCCCTTCTGTTCCAAGTAATAACATTCATTTAAACATGTGGGGGGGAGTTAGGAAAGAGATTTTTTATCTTACCTGAATTTATCAGCAGCGCTCCTAATTCTTGTAGGGATATGATGTTTGATTTCCTCCCTTTCTTCTGTCTTGCCTGCTTTGGTGAGTGTTGTGGCTGACCATCTCTTGTATTGATACCCAAATTTCCTATTTCGCCATGCATGCACTTGATTCCTCTGTTTTTTGCTTCCTCCCTCAGAAGGAATAGGTATTGGATGTGATCTAGTTGCTCCATTAGTATATTGTCGACTCCTTTCTTTTTCCATTGTTCCAATATATTCAGGAGGTCTATCCCTTCCCTTTCCACAATGTCTCTAAGGTTTGGGTCTTATGTTCCTACCTCGCTTGGTATCATTTTCGAATCACTGACGACCTCCTACATTGGGGTATTTCTGTCTCCGACGCCATCTTCAATTGTACTCTTGTTGTGCCCATGATCTCCTTTAGAGTTTTGACTCTTTGTGGTCTTATTTGTTTCATGTTCGTTTATCTCCCTTTCCTTTGGCCTTTTATGTTCCTCTTCTTACCTCTGTTTTGGATTTCCCCTTCCTTCAAATCTATTCCTTGCTTCTGAGTTACTCGTTGTGGGGGCTTGCCTTGTCTCTTATTTCCTCTGCCTTTGTAGTTTGGCCTAACAAACCCGTCCTCATCCTGCTGTTGTTTTGAGTTTTCTTGTTCCTATTTTTTGTTTAACGAGCATTCTCCTAGTAGGTGCATGTGTTCATGACACATTCTACATCGAAAAGGGATCTACTCATACTCTATGCTTTGGATCCATCCCTCATCCCTGAACTCCAGACTAATTTCCTCCGGGAGTGCCCTCGAGACATCCATCTCTACACAAATCCTCGCATTGGATGTATACTTCCCTTTTAATGTTGCATCAGATGTCTTGACATATTTCCCCAGTTTGTTCCCTATGGATTCAAAGGTGGACGACAACTAGTAATCCAACGGTTGGGAGTAAAGCCTAAGCCAAACTAGGACACTTTTAAAGGTCTCCTTTTCTGGGGAGAAGTTTTCCTTCCAAGGTCACATATACAGTCTCGTTGAGGCATGGAAATACGACCCCCCCTCAAATATTTTATCTCGGTCTTCTAAGTTCATGAATATTGCTGTAAAAAAGCCTTCCGATCCTAGGTGGAGGTCGACTTCTCCACTTGACTTCCATTGATATTTTATCCAGCTGCGCAGGGTCTTTTATGTAGGTCATAGGCCCATAAACTTGCAGATCAGGGCATGCGTCTTCATCTGATCCTGAAAGAGTTGGGTTTGGGGATCTTCTAGAATAACCTTTGGGATTAACGTTGTTTTTGGTTTGCATGGGTTGTTCCCACCTACCCCACTAGGGTTTGTCATTTATGGTGTGCTACTCCGGGCCTCCCTAGCCTCCTCCCCCACTCAGTCTTTTTTCCCTTGGTTATCCTCTTTATGGTACTCTAGCCCTGATCCCGAGGTTCCTATCAAGGGTTCCTTAAACCCCATGACACGTGGAATTTTCTCTCTATCCACAACCACCTGCTTGTAGGAGGGAGTCTCGCTCCCTCCCCCTCCGGTCACCATTCTTTCCGCTGCTGAAGCTGTAACCCTAGAACCCGTCCCTGAAACCCCTGTCAGAGTTTGTCAGAGCTCCCCCCATACCAAAAACCAGATGCATGAAATTATGATCTTTTATAATTGGTAATTGATTTAGTTATGAAAGTCTAACATAATGTTAAACCTTACTGGTTAAAAATTCGTGTTCGGTGAGTTTGAGTTGTTGCTTTAAAAGCATGTCCAGTGTTGATGTGAATATCTTCAATTGATTTTGATATTTTCCAATTTTTTTAAAAGTTCTTTAAATTACTCATGTTTTTAGATATTTCTCATAACCAAGTTCATGTTTTTAGGTATTTTTCATAACCAAGTTTATGTTGGTTGATATCTTCTCGTCATTTTTTATATTTTTGTAAATATTTTCAATCAATTTATTTCCAAACGCTAAGTTATATAATCCCAATACAATATGTACAACATTGATTTGAATGAATGAACGAGCTAGTGAATTGTTGATATTCGCAACATTGATTTGAATGGATGAACTGGTAAATTGTTGTAAGAAGATACGCGCTAATGGTTGGCTATTTATGAAGCCAAGTATGACTGTTACTTATTGTTATGGTCAGGGTTATTGACTGTTACACTGATTGTCCAATACAGCAATGTTTTGTATCTGATTGTCAGGGTTATTGACTGTTACACTGATTGTCAGGATTATGGACTGTTACACTGATTGTCCAATACAACAATATTTTGTATCTGATTGTTACTAAGGGTTATTGACTGTTACACTGATTGTCCAATACAGCAATGTTTTGTATCTGAACTTGGTTAGGAGCACGAGTGCAGACCTTTAGCTTCAGGCCAGACGTGGAATTTGTCGTCCCACAGTATTTTTTTTTAGTTTTTTAAACTTAATTGCCATGTGGATACAAAATCCACACTTAACACTTATTGCCATAAAAAAAAAGTTCTAATTCTCATTATTAACACGGACATTAAAAACAAATGAACCTGTCAAAAAAAATTTCAATTGACATGCAGGATAAATTTGAAATTCCAAGTCTGCTTCAGCTTACTCATAACTAGGCTCTACATGAAAAATATATGCATCCCAGCTGCTCTTTACTGAGAAGACATATGGTTTCCTGTATGTTATGATTGCTTTTGTATCTGAGTTACCATGCTATGTTGTTATTTCTTTTGTTAGATTTTTTTCTTTAACTGGATAGTTCAGTAACAGAATGAATCAGCATTATGTTCCTGTAAATCTATGAATATAAACGTTGTCGCGGTTGAGCTTGTGTGATGGTCTCATCCAGGGCTAAAATATTAGTTATAGTTGCAAGTCTTTTACTGTTATGATGTTAAATGTTGGGTTCTATGGCCAGCTTAGGGTCTTACCATGACCAAACTCCCTTCTAGCTGTTAAGGCACAAACAAACCAGCAACATTATTGAAGTTCAAGTGGCAAAAATTTAGGGGGTGTGACAATGCCAATTCTCGTACAATGCCATGAACCACCAGCTTTAGTTGTGACTTGGATCAGCTAGGCAGAGGTTAAGAAGTTAGCATGGAAAAAATTGCAGAAGTTTCTATACTAGCATTGAGCAAAACCCATAACTTTTCTCTTGACCAGAGACTTGTCAGAGTAAAGTGATTGGTGTCATAGTAATTTATACTATTGTAATAGTTACTTTTATGTCTAAAAGTTTTAGTGGTGATGTTTAATGAATTTATTTTTGAGGTGATGTTTAATGAATTTATTTTTGTGTCATAGGATATGCTTGGTGTGTACCATGTTCAGCTTGTCAATTATGATTTTATTTTTATTATTGATAGATATGGGGCTGGCAGCATTAATGGTGAAAATTAAATGAAATTAAAAAAAAAAA
>SNQJ01S0050839.1:129680-154128 GCA_010110895.2 Picea sitchensis
AGAAGAATACAGGAGAAAAAAAGTTAAAATGAAAAAAATTTGGCCCTCTTATGAGTTTTGGAAAAAATGGTTAATTTGATTATGGATTTCCTCTTCATTAAATCCCAACCAACTGCACAGTATATCACGAAAAAATACTCCCAGAAATATTTTTCGCAGTCATTGTCTTGACATGTTTTGCTCACATCATTATGGTTTCCTAAATTTTTACTTCGATGCCAAGCCTGGATCTGCAACATTTTGCAGAGCCTTGGTTTTATCATAATAATCGCTTACATTTTATTATTACATGTTTATTTGTCTTACCAATTGTTGTATTTAAAAGTTTTGCTTCCCATTTTTTTGATTTAAAAGTTTTGTTTCCAATTTAAGATTTAAAAGTTTTGCTTCCAATTTTTTTGATAAATTAGGGTAACTGGCCGATTTAGCAGTTGTAATTTGTCTCTAAGGACACCTTAGTGACACTAGCATTAGCATTAGTTCTCTGGACCTTATATCACTATTTATCAATTCTTATAATATAATATAGGGCTTTCAAGATAGTATTAACACATTTTAGGTCACTTTTTATAGCATAATTTATTTTCAGATCAATCGGATTGCATAATAAATCTTCTTTAAGATGTTCTTCTTGTAAATAAACCATTTCAATAGCATGTGATGGCTGATGCTACCTTTTAGAATTATATACATCTATTACATCATATGTTAGTCTTCTTATTTTATTTTGAGAGCATTCAACTGCACTGTCTTGCATTAACAAGGCAAAATGCTGATGATATTTGTATTTCAATTTGCTAACAACAGCTATGGTAATTGGACAAATGCAGAAAATGATCATCGCTACATGGATCTTCTGTAAAGTTATTTGATGCAGAGATTCGAAACCTTAATGGTTAAGTCTGCGGGGCAAGATTCTTGAGAACTCATTAAGTCCGTGTGGCAAGATTCTTGACAACTGCAAGAATTGAAAGGTCGAAAAAATGTTAGTGTCACTATAAAGCCTGAAGAAGGAATAAAGAAGATGGGGTTTACAATTAAGAGACTGAAAAAGTGCCAGAAAATGGACAAACTTCACGAATTATATAGAAAGAATTTAAAAGAACCTCATGCATACCTTGCAGAAGTTAAATGGTGATCTTCTTCAGATCTCAGACAGTCTAGTTGCACAATCTGCAATTGAAACGATTTCATCACTAACTACTGTTTCCACTTGCTCGAAATATATTATCTAATAAGTTCAGCTATATAGATAAGTAATTCTGTAAAACTTGTATTAATGGTTGTAGGGTACCTCTACTCTCTATAAAATATTCTTTCCATTGCACTAATGCAATTTTTAGAGCACCGAACTATTGACAATACAAGGGAAATGGGATTACTACGGATTTTTCGTTACAAATTTCTCTGATTAACCTCGGAAGAGTTCAAGAAATTGAAGAAGAGAAAACCTCAGAGGCCAGGGAGGGGCAGGATGGCCAGGATGTGCACGAAGAAGGGAAGGATTCTGAGAAGGGAGAGGATGAACAGTAGTAGATTGACGTGGTAGAGCTCATTCAATGTAATAAGTTAGTAAAGAAAGCAATCTCCTCCCAACCCAATCTCCATATATTGGGGCCGGAAGGATGAGTGGTCTAAAGAAAACATTAAACCCTCTTTTTGTATCAGACTGTATGGGTGTGGCCATATTCCCCGCTATTTTCAGTACAACCCATAAGCGTTACTGTATAAAAAAACATAATGAATAGTTCAAATGAAAAACTGAAGTAGCAGTGAATATCGGCAGCCGCTTTACCTTTGGGCTGCCAGGTACATCCATTAAAATGCTTGAAAAACTTTTGTAAAACTGCATGAAACATGAGAAAGGAAATATTCTCAGAAATTCTATAGAGATTAAGGATTAAAAGTTGGTTAAAATTGAGTTCAACGTTTACCTTTATATACTCTACTGTATCCCCCGCTGATTTCCATATCTCCACCACAGAGAAAGATGGTGCAACTTCAGTAACCTGCAGAGAGTTTGATTGCTTTATTTTTCCTGGGTACATTATATATGTATGTATATCTTTTAAGGAGATTTGTGTAGTTATTAAGAAGAAATTTTCTGCTTTCTTTCGATATTTCAGAATTAGAATAATCGATGTGCCATGTGCGTGCTATATTTTTCTGCATCTAATATAAATTAAGTTCTTCAAGCAATTCAATCGTGTGCTTACTCCTGTGGACGAAGCACAAGTTCATGTATAATATTGTAAAGAATTTGACATTAAACTCTGACCTCTGTTGACACAGATAAATATGAACCCCTCCTCCCGGTCTCTTTGGCTCCGTGAATCTTTATCTATCATCAAAATGCAACAAGATAATCTTTTTAAATGGTAATCTCTTTCAACTATGGAAGGAATATGTATTCAGATTTTTTGATGTTGTGACAAAGATGAAGAAAATAAAATCCAGATTTCAGCTACTTCAACTATTGAAGAGGATAAATTAGATACACCAAACTGTTGTAAGAATTAATAAGCTTCTAAGGATAAAGACTGTAGTTCAAATTTCTTATACGTTGATTACTGGCCTATTTACTTATGGCTTGGATCCAATCATGATACCAGAGAGCGCAGCAAGAATTCTGGCAGAAACACAGTTGTCAACAAGGAAGATAACAGGGGTCTTTCATAATAGTTTCTTTCAAGACAGGTATATATGCGAAACTGATATAAAGCATCTAAAAGGTTACCTTGAGATTTCTCTCCAAGTATATGAATTCCATTTATACAGACATATATATATATATAGATCTAAACATGTTTGCTAATATATGCACTCTATACCACAGTGGTCTTTGAATATTTTTCCAAACAGATGCATCTGAAAAATGAAAAACATCAAAAATATTGCAGTGCCCTTTTATTAATTTTTTTTTTTCATTCAATGCATTTATTTGTACAGATATGTAAAAATATATGTGCCTTTGTATTATTTCATTTTCCGATTTTAGAAAAATATGGAGGGAATGTATCCATAAACTGTATACCAACCTTGCAAGGATTTACTCTTTCTACTGACAAGCCCAGATTCTTGGCAGCATCATCCATTTTTTCTATTGTCTCCTGGGTCGAAAGTCTGGAACCAAACCTCTTCTTATTCTTACCATCATTCTACAATCCAAAGTTGGCGTTAACGGTTTGAATACATTAAGGAAATAAGCAGAGTTCTAGACTAGGAAGACTTTGTGGGATATATGTTGTATTATTTTGGCATTAAATAAATTATATTAAGCCAATTTCTCAAAGTTAAAATTTTCCAATGAATAAAATGGCAAATCCTCCTAAATTTACTCAGACTTTGTTGAGTAAACAATGTGATATTTAATTTTCTTATGAAACTGTGCAATATTTTAAATATGTCATCTCTTCAGATTTTCATTGATTGGAGACATTCAGCGAAAGGAACAAATCAAGAATAGTGAATATATGGAAACATACCTCCTTCTCAAAGAACCCAGACAAGTCAAGATCATTAGACATTGCTATCAGCTGAAAGGCATTGATGAAAACAGGTTGCTTATCCTTTGTCACCAAATGTTCCTACAAAATCAAAAGTTGATCCCCAAAGATGTCTTGTGAATTTACTTAGTTATGTGCAATTGTATATTTACTTGAGTGATGACAGCATAGAAGAATTGATAACATTTCCTGATCCTTTGAATATCAATTTCATTGGACATAACAAGAACAACTAGAATATTATCGAAGCCTTACTTCTGTGATCTCAAATGCAGCATGTACATCATCCAAAGTAACGTCCTCTTCATCACAGGGCTCGGCAGGAGGGTTGTAAGATTTCTTAAACCACTCATCTTCATAAATTTGTGCTATTGTCATCCTCTGCAATAGGCAGCTACATTTGATTTTATCTCGAATTCTGGAGTATGAAATGAATCAAAAAGAGTTGCATTCCAAATATTGCAGTATGGGTTTACAGAGGATTTATAACTTACACTGTTTGGTCTGGGATCTAATATCTTGGCTATTAGATTCCTAGCCCCATAAGAGAACCATAAAGGGAAGGAATACTCCGCCTTGCAAATCTATGAAGCAAGAAAAATTCTACCATCAACAATCAAAATTTGTTCGTTCATAAAATTTGATAAACTGAAAAACAATTATGGTTTTACTTCTGCTTCATTATCAGAGACTCGGATAGTTACACCCATAACTGGTCTCCCCTTACGGGCACCCAAAATTTCCATGGTAATTTTTTTCAGTACACTTTTTCGAAACTTTATGAAATTTGACCATAATCTATGAAGCAAGAAAAATTCTACCATCAACAATCAAAATTTGTTCGTTCATAAAATTTGATAAACTGAAAAACAAGTATGGTTTTACTTCTGCTTCAATATTTGAGACTCAGATAGGTAGACCCATAACTGGTCTACCCTTACGGGCACCAAAAATTTCCATGGTAATTTCTTACAGTACACTTTTTCAAAACTTTATGAAATTTGAATATAAAATATTGGTCCACATAAAATTGTAAAATTGTTTGTTGGATTAGCCATGAATTTTGAAAGTCATATTGGGTATACCTTACGATATTGGTCGAAAAGATTAGAATCTTCAAAGGGAGAAAAACCTGCTAGTAATTCAAAGAGAATGACCCCACAAGACCAAATGTCTGCAGCTGCTCCATAGTAATTCTGGCTAACAATTACCTGCAAACCGTAGCAATATAATGCAATTCTCATATATAATGTAAGGCCTATAATACAATTCTCATATGGTCTCTAACAAACTCAGAGGAAGAATTTGATTTGTATACCTCAGGTGCGATATAATTTGGGGACCCGCAAGTTGTAGAAAGTATAGTATCCGTCTGCACAAAGTGTGTTTAGACACATTATTAGGATCTGGAAACAAGAAAAAAATGAAATTTTATTACAGTTTTATTTTAAAACAGCCATTCCTCATGTTTTGGAGATGAAAATGTTATGTTAATGCATTTACCAATCTCAGTTCTCAGGATCTATTCTAAACTATGCCAACAAAACCAAATAAAATTTTATTGATCTCCACCAATGACCGAAAAAGCAAACAATTATAGCAAAGAAAAGAAAAGGAAACCATTAGGCCGTTGATGTTGCTTGTTTGCCTGGACCAATTTTTTTTCTAATGAAATCTGAATTGAAGTTTCAGTTACATATCAACCGGTAGCTTTTATGTCCCATTTGATAGGCATATTATTTCATGTGTTTCTTAGTCACTGTTAATTTAAAATTTAATTAGGTGAACAGAGTTTCATGGCTAAAAACTGTGATTTTGAAACGTTAAAATCTTGGTTACTGTTCGAATATATTATGCAAATACAATACCTGGTGCAAAACACTCAGTCCAAAATCAGAGACCTTCAGATTGCCTTGGGCATCCAGGAGTATGTTTTGAGGCTGCTTACCGAAATCGACATCAATTTCCAAAACCAAAATCAGTATAACATCAAATTTGATCTTAGCACTGAACATTAACTAAACTTGCATAGGCTCACATGGATTCCATGGATAAAGATTAATTGTCATAAATTTTACAGATCGAAACTCCTTACCTTGAGGTCTCTGTGGTATACTTTTCTACTATGGCAATAATCTACAGCATCTATAAGCTGATGAAAATACTTCCTAGCCTCTTTTTCAGTTATTTTCTGAAGATAGGCCTGTACAAAAGCCACAAAATACTCAATAAGATACTACTCTCCGTGTTAACATATTATTTTGTCTCCTTCTCATATTAATGATAATAACAAGCTACTCTGTCCAAGAGCCACTGTCATCCAACAAAAAGGGAAAGTTCTAGATGATAGGACTTCCATACAAACAATATACTAGATCTTTGTCCAGTCCAATAAGCTTTATTGATCCGAAATTAGTTACAACACACAAGAATGGCTGAACTTAGGCCATCATAACAACTCACAATTTTGTCAGAGAGGTCACCCCCTGTTACATATTCCATGATAAGATAAATCCTCTTCTTGCTGGCTAAAACCTGCATTTGGCCATTAAAACCAGTGATCCGAAGCTCAATTAGCAACCCCCATGTTACTCGTTCCATAACGCTAATTGATTCTCTATTAACACTGAATACCAAATACCCAAAAGGTTAGTCTTGGTTCAACCAACGTTCAGAAAACGACCTCGTACAGACGCACAATATTGGGATGCTTAACCAGCTTCATCGTGCTAATCTCTCGTTTGACCTACACATATCCAGTGGAAAAAAACACAATAAAAATATGGACAGTATATATTCGATAACTCTTATCTTCCACAACTCAACTGGAAAAATGTCGGGCCTACAACAAGATACGCTCCAGATTTAACATACCCAATAATATTTCTTTTCTAAAAACTAGAACTACCAACAACTGAAAAAATTAGTGAACAACTGAAATTATACATCCTTTCATTGCCACGGCTCTAAACATAGGAGCAGAGCATCTTAGAACTCCTGAGAGAGACACCAGCAGCTCAGTCCGTGGCTCTTCAAAGTCTCTCAGAAGAACTGAGAGATGTTCAACATAGAGAATAGGGTGCGCGCGTCAGACTTTACAACCGATGAGTGAGCTACACTAAGACTAGGTATTTAATCTGAGGCTCAGCTATACAGAGCGAAAGGTCGACTCCTTCGAAGAAAGAATAGATAAATTGGACGAGATAAATGTATATGGGGGCAGTTACTGGGAGCTGTGGAAGCTCCAACATGTCTAATGAGAATGACGACAGGTGCAAGATTTCAGAGGATGACAGGGGCAGGAAGAGTGGCTCAGAGAACGATGAGTAAGTAGTAACAAGAAGCACCAGACTCCCCCAGCAAATTAAACCAGCAATACTGATCCTTTAATTGGATAATATCAATTACTTATGTGAGTTGTGATCAAAGTCCACAGGAGTGCATCAGAAAAGTGAGCTGCATTTCGCAGAACTTTGCCCCTGCAGGCCAGCGTAGGGTAAGGTGGTGTGAGGGTGATCCAGCTACTCTTTGAGTGTGTTTATATTTGTAACTATGAATTGAATATAGTACATTGGGTGCATTGATTATGGAGACTAGCACAAATTCATGGGGCAAGGTAAGGTGAGGTAAGGGTGATCCAGCAACCTTTTGTGTGTGTTTATAATTGTAACTGTGAATCGAATTTAGAAAAAATGTGTTGAGTGCATTGAGTATGAAATATGGATAATAGCACAAATCCATCTAACGCTGGATCTGATACACAATGAAGCTTGCAAAGCTCAAGAATGCCGATCTCTAAGTTCACAAAAATGGCCGATGTATGAAATATTGAGACTCGAGATATGCAATCTTCAGCTTCTTACCCTTCGAGGTGCATATCAGACCCTGGGACAGAAGGGTCTGTGCTAGCATGTGCTCTTATTTGGAAACTCTGACTTTGCCTAGAATATTTTTCCAGTGTACCATTTTGAAATTTTCAAAAGCCACACTAATAATATCTTTAGCAGATGTAGGCTGTGCCAACCATCAAGGTTTGATCTTTAAAATCATGCCTTGATGTGTTGGTTAAGTGCTCATTTAACAAGTGACAGATTTCTGGTTCGGATGTTAGCAGGCTAGTAGAAATACTGAAATGTAAGTCCATACAGGATAGCTGCCATCTCTCCAACAAGTCCACTCACTTAGGGGCATTGTACTACCAATTGTAAATCTACTAACAAGAAAAATCTCATAAGAGCATGGTATCTCTCCTGGTGAAAGAAAAATCTCATAAGAACATGGTATCTCTCCTGGTGAGTATTGGTCAGGCAAAGAAGCAAATTAAATCCTACCTGATGGGTAAGGTTGCAGCGGAGTATCATCTGCTTATCTATGATCTTGACTGCAACATTTAGACCTGTCTCAATATTCCTGGCCACTTTCACCTTGGCAAACGTTCCTTCACCAAGCTCACGCCCCAGCTCATACTTCCCCACACGGGTGGAGAAAGTCATTCTGCAATTACTACAATGATCTCTCCTGTCTTCTGTGAGATTCAACTAAGCAGTATAGGTCTCCTGTCTTCTGTCAGATTCAACTAAGCAGTTTATGTACATATAGAGAAGATATATCAATTCTCTGTATATCCACAGGAGCAGTGCAGATGCTAAGGCTACTTAAGCTCCAATTCCTTGCTTGGACAGATTAACAGCAACGTCAGAGGTATATATTACACACAAAAATTTCCTTCACCCAAGTCCTGTAAAGTTCCATTGACATCTGCGCTCCTAACCCAAACGAGAATTCCGAGATATCTGCATGAAGATCATGTTTCTTTGTCCTTGCACCTAATCGTCAATACTAATACATTAACATAACAATAACTGATCATGTTTCACGTTATCTAAA
Source organism: Picea sitchensis (assembly GCA_010110895.2). NCBI lineage: Eukaryota > Viridiplantae > Streptophyta > Pinopsida > Pinales > Pinaceae > Picea > Picea sitchensis. The sequence goes on from SNQJ01S0050839.1 coordinate 138,074, forward strand.
TAATTTTGTTTTCCCATAATTAGAACCCAGTTTGACTTATAGTTGGAGTAAGTGGAGACTCCTCATGTTTGAATGGAAGCTGTCATGGAAGCTGGCATAAGACATTTTAGTGTATTCATTCTTTATACATTGATTGGAAGTGGGTTCCCTCAACTCGTTTTCCTTGCTTATTGAGCTGGCAAAACACTTTGAATCAGATTTATAGCTAAAATATATCAAACTGTCCTTGGTTTTTGAACTGGCAAATCACTTTGAATCAGATTTATAGTTTAAATTTATCAAACTGTTCTTGGTTTTTGACCTGGCAAATCACTTGAGTAAGATTTAAAAGTTTATGCTTAATGGCACCTACTATATTCTTGACGTGTTTTCCCAAGCACCAAATATGCAAAGTACTTTTCTACAATAAAATCTCTAAAATAAGAACTACAGCTAACTCTGCTCTGAAGCATCCGCATTCTTCACATGCTCTCAAAGGTCCACAGGCCCACACTCGCCGCATATTATATGGGTGGGTTCATGCTTATTTAATAATTATAAATAGTTTTCTCTTCGATCCCTTGCAATCATTCTCAACGCGTTAAATTGCTCAGGCCAATAATGAATCCTCTTTTTCTAATTTTTTTAAATACTTTATGGTCGGAAAGCTTCTTCGGGGCCATAAATGTTTGTGTTACGTAGTCCATGTCAAGTCTCAATTCTGCGGATTTTCGCGCTTGGATTATATATATATATATATAAATATAATATGATATGATACGATACGATGCTCTTTACATGTACTTACTCTGTGGATTTTCCATATATATAATGATGCTCTTTACATGTACCTATTTTTTATAATTAAAAAAGTAATTAAAAAATAATAATAATTATTATTTTTTTATAATTAAAAAAATAATAAATATACAAATGGATATAACTACATTAAATTTTAATAAAAAAATAATAAATAATAAATATACAAATGGATATAACTACATTAAATTTTAAAAAACTTTAATAATAATGCACATTTATTAAAAGGAAAATATTTTTTATTCTAAAATGTATATAGTGAAGAAAATATTTTTTAAAACAAAAAATAGAATACAACCAAACATGTTTTACATGCATTTCTAATATAATATAAAGAATAATCACTAGTAAATATTGTAGAAAATGTTAATGTAAATGATCCATTTTGTTAGTTAATAGTTTGCATTTATGTTGTTAGTTAATAGTTGACATTTTTGTAAATAGAAATACCATTGTATTTAATTTAGTTTAATGATTTTTATATGAAGGAATTTGTGAAGAAATTTTATCTAAATAATAAAAAGAATATGAAAGAAGTTGTATAAATAATTATTAACAAATTTATAAGTTTTTTAATAAACAAAGTTTGTAAAATAATTAAATGAAAAAGTTAATGAAAATTTGTGTAAAGACATAAAAAGTATTAAATTTATATAACTTAATTGATAGAAGTGTGCTTTCTTTTAAGAGGTTACAAGTTCAAATCCGGGGGTAGGGTATGTATACCTTTGTACACTTTTTCAATCAAATCGATGATAACCTTAAAAATAGATTATATTGAATAATATTTCTAAGAAAAAATAAATATAACTTTGTTATTTTATTTAATATTTTGTTTCTAAAATTTCATAAATAAAAAAGTTAATAAAAAATTGTGTAAAAACATCAAACATATTAAATTTACATAACTCAATTGATAAAATTATAAAAAAATTAATGAAAAATTGTGTAAAAACATTAAACATATTAATTTTCTAAGTGGGTCTAATGGTTAAGAACATGTGTTTCCTCCTAAGAGATCACAAGTTCAAATCCAGAAGGGGGTAGGGTATGTATACTTTGGTAGACTTTATCTTCACTAAGTATGTGGCCACTATGTCCCCTAACAACAACTTGAAAGAAGAGTGTGTGACCACTAAAAGTTCAATAGACCAAATTGGTTAGGTATATATGTACCTTGCTTTATGTCCCCTGGCAACAACTTGAAAGGTCCTTTGATGTTCTCCACGTTTCTATCTCTATAACTTCCAATGGGCCATATGCCACGAGAACTAGTGATGAAGGTTTTTCAGGCATTACTAGGCATCTTGCTCATTAATGATAAATGAATGGTAGTTCTTTTTCTCAACTCATTGATGTAATGTAACATAAGGATTTCGTTTTATTTTAAAGCTTGTGGACAACTTTGTTGACCAACAATGGTCATGGTGTGATCACATTGAGTTGTACTAATAAAATTATTACTTGGATTGGAGGAATAAAATTACATGGATTGGATGAGGACTTTTGGATGCACCAGAGGATTTTTTAATTTTAAGATGTATATGGTATATAGTTTTGTCTTAAATTTGTTAATTAATTTTAATTTGTGTATGTATAAAGAGGAAAATAAAGTAATAAGTGGGCATGGTTAGTTTATATATAATAAAATTATATGGATTGGATTAGGACTTTTGGATGTTAGGAGGATTTTTGAATTTTAAGATGTATATAATTTTGTCTTAAATTTGTTAATTAATTTTAATTTTTGTATGTATAAAGAGGAAAATAAAATAATAAGTAGGTATGGTTAGTTTATATATATATAATAAAATTACATGGATTGGATGAGGACTTTTGGATGTTAAGAGGATTTTTTAATTTTAAGATATATATTGTATATAATTTTGTCTTAAATTTATTAATTAATTTTAATTTTTGTATGTATAAAGAGGAAAATAAAATAATAAGTGGGTATGGTTAATTTATATATATAGTTGTGGTCTTTTTTCAAAATAATTTTATTTTGGTTTTGATTTTGACACATGTCAAGAAAGTAAATCCAAAAAAAAGTAACATTTAAGATGATAAATTCAAAGAAATCAATATCCAACCTACTAATCAACATTGAATGTTACGGCTTTACTACCTATAATCCATCTGTTGCAACAACATTATATTACATAGCTTGCTCGCCATAAATCCAAAACTTTGTTGAAATATTAAGCGGAAAAGAACTTGATAAGACCTTTTCAGACCCTATCTATATAGTTTCTAAATATTAACAAAATTTTGTATGTATAAAAAGGAAAACAAGTTAACAATTGGACATGGCTATATATATCAGACCCTATGTATATAGGTTCTAAGTATTAACAAAATTTTGTATGTATAAAAAGGAAAACAAGTTAACAATTGGACATATATAAATATAAAGAGTGATGATCATAATCATAATTGAGAATGTAGTAAAAATCAACTAGTTCAATTAAAAATAAAAATATTAACATATTAACATATTTATTTCTAAATTATAATAATTCCAACAAATTATTAGTTCAGTATTAATTTAATTATACGTTAAAGTATTTTAAAATTATTTTTTCATTAGAAATATAAAATAATTTTTTTTCTTTAAAAGTATATATAAGTATTAATTATTTGTTTTAGGTATACAAGTTGCAACTTGTATATAAAAGTATTAATTATTTGTTTTAGGTATACAAGTTGCAACTTGTATATAAAAGTATTAATTATTTGTTTTAGGTATACAAGTTGTTTGTAATTTTATTTTTATTATTATAATTTTGTTTTTAGTAAGCATAATTTTTTATTAAAATTATTATAATAATGATTCATTTATTTATTATTATATTATTAGAAAAATAAAATTTATTTAAATCATTTTTTTAGATAAAAAGGTTTTAATTTCTTAAAAAACTGTTGTGATTATACATAGCAAAGTCATGTCTGGAGGGCTGCCAACTGTTCCACCAAATAAGTGGAAACCGAAACAGATGGCACCCTTCTGTTCTAGATGACAAAAAGGAAAAAAAAACTCACCTTTTCCGCAAAACATTTGGAAACCAGAACATGTGGTAGAATAGTATTGAGACAGGAATGTCTGAATATGCAACAAGAAATCTGAACAGAGCATGTAGTAAGAAATCTGAACAAGAGTATGGAAAATTCACAATTTTTTTTGCAAAAGAAGTGCAGAGAGTTGAAAGGATTAATCATCAAAAGAGCCAATAAAACTTGTATTGCCCTAGGTGTCGCCTTGAGGAGTGAAGACGTACGATTGTGTGTAGGTTAGGCAACGTTGTTGACTTTGTGAGCTGGAGAGCGCTCCAAATAGGATGTCGAGTATGCTGCTAAGTAAAGTATGCATATGGAGTTGTTCCATCATGTCCCTTTGCATCTCAAAGATGAGCTCCAGATGTTCTGGCGCCAGGAAGCAAATAGATTGTGAGTCTCGGACCAGAGATGAGGTGGATAGTGGAGGCTCTATTGGGCAGTCAGCCAAAGGATTTTCTTCCTAGATTATACAAGTCGCCCCTTCCATGGTACACACTATAGCAGAGGCAGAGTGACTGGTGCTAGGCCAGTCTTGGGGGTCCGGGATTGTTTAGAGAAGGGAATCCGGCGGAACCGTAATTGGTTCTTCTATAATTTCCTCCTCTACATAGGCCATTGGAGGCAATTTTTTCTCCCTATCACAACAAATCAGTGAGGTCAACGAAGCCTGGGCAAGCTTGCAAATGCGTCGTTGCCTGGTTGCATAACTACACCAAGAAGGTCCCCTCTTAGGCTTACCACACTCTCATGGCATGGAGGTGAGGGAAAACCAGACTGGACTCAGCTTGAGAAAGCACAGGCCAAGGAGAGTGACAATAGCAATGATCGAATGTGAAATTTGAGCCGAGTGGGAGGAGCCATAACATACCCGGAGGAAATGGAGGGGCACCAAGGGAGCTTAAGTGACCTTGCACATGCCTCCCGTACCCATCGTCGTCCATCCACCATGGCGCACTGAGAGTTCCATTAAACCTGCACAAGGGAACTGTCCAACCCGCACAGAAGCGCGTTGAATGATGTCCTCCATTCGAGATATGAAGGCAAGGGTGGCAGCATGCTTAATAAATATAATGGGTTGCATGCTATCAATGTAGCACCCCGTCTAGAGAAAAATTATTTAAATATCATCATCATTAATAATAGAGTTTTTTAATGGTGTTTTAAAACTATCTCATAAATGTCTTTCATGTTGTGTATTAGTCATACACAAAAAAAAATGATGTTTTAGGAAGCATCTAGTATTGGCAAAAAAAACCATAGTAAAAAAAAGATATAGGAAAAAATCATAAACTATTATTGAACAAGTCTATGGTGATAGGAAAAAACATCATTAAAGAATTATATATACAAATATTTATATGATAGAGATTTTGAAAACCATTATATAAGATTTTTAGGCAAGAGTGAGAAGTTATAAAAAAATACCCAAAATTATTATTAAAAATTTTGACAAAATTTTATCAATATTTAAAAAAAAACACATTTAAAAATATATTCTAGACTTTATTATTAAATAAATTTAATAAAAATTAAAATATATATATATATTACCAAATAAAAATAAAAATAACATTATAACAATATGTACATATATAAACTTACATATATCAAATACCCATTTAATATTTACATTTATATTGTTTGCCTTCCATTCATTTTTATTTCAAAACCACTTTCCACTTTTCACACATTTACATTTACATCATCCTTATTTCAAAACCACTATCCACTTTTCACCCATTTACATTTACATTTACATTATTGGGCTCCATTCATCCTTATTTCAAAACCACTCTCCACTTTTCAACCATTTGTCTTACACATATATCAAATACCCATTTACATTCTTTGGCCTCCCATTCATCCTTATTTCAAATCCTTTCTCCACTTTCCAACCATTTATCTTTGTCCAGGGTGATTGGTTTGTAAACTTGGATATTTTACTTCACAAAAATATCTAAACTCATCAATGATACATTGTACATGCATAGGTTAAATATATTAACCTACATGTCATAATGAGGTTTTGACTATGGAAAAATGTGCAATGAGGAGGTTTTTTAAATCTGTCCCAACCAAACTAACTAACATGGAGGGATTTTCTATTCCAAAGAGATGCGAGTATCGGCTGTATGGCGAACAACTGGACGAACTACTTAATGTCATACCATACGAAGGCTGGATGAACTCTGGCGACTGAAACTGGCTTTGAAAACTCCAAATGAATGTCATAATTATCATAGTGATATGGAAATTTTTAAACATAAAATCTTTTGGCTAAAAGGATTTGAACCCTTAATTTTATGGTATATAACTATGAGCTTTCACTCATTGAGTTATTAATTATATTGAATAATTCAAATCAATGTAGAATATTAATAAGATTTCTTATCAAATATTTGATAATAAAAATAATTAACTTACTCAATTTGAGATATTTAATTTTAAAAATATTTATATATTAATATATACAAATTTTAAATATTGATATCTAAAATTTCATATTTATGATAATGCTAAAAAAAATGGATTGAGTACCATTGTTATCACTCTTTTTGAATTATGTTAAGTTTTCGATCACGACATTTTAGTTCATATATTTTGCCAACCAAATTCATCAACAAAATCTTTTTTAAGGAGCATATAACCAAAGTTCATGTCAAAGTGTTATGTATAATTATGATATATGGTTATGCCCAAGTGTATGTATTAAGTTTTTTTTTTAAATGTGACTTTGTCTTAAATATGGTTGATATATGAATTGATGGTCACAAACTAGTATATGAGATCTTGTCAAATAAACTTGTCAACAACAAAGTAAGTTTGATACATAATGCTTTACATATATAATTTATGTATTTTAAGATTGATACATAATGCTTTACATCTATATTATGTATTTTGTGATTTTTTAATGTTTCAAAACTTTAAAAGTGAATAAGATAATTAGATTTTATGAAAATTTTAAATGAATTTTAATTGAAAAGTAATTGATTGATTAATATATTTAAAAAAAATTTATTGACAAAAATAAAAATGAAAAAATATGATAATTAATATGATATAAAATTCAACAAAATTTTGATTTTTTTTTAACTAAAACTAGAGTCTTTATATTTCTGTATATAAATAGTAAAGTACAGACAAGTTAATGGGGATCTGCCAAAAAGGAAACTAGATTCAATGTTGGGTATGTGTTATATTCTTTGCATGTGTGTGTGTGGGCGCGTCAGATTCAATAACTGCGTCTGACAATCCCTCTAGTAGCGGTCTTTGTGTCATGTGCATCGGGTGCTTCCTAGGGGGGTCCCAAGGGGGGGGGGGCAGGTATGCCCCCCCCGGTTACACGCAGCGTCCCAAAAATTATTTTTGGGCAGTATTTGTTATTTTTAGCGGATTTTGCTATTTTTAATGGGTTTCTAAATTAATCCCGGATTAAGGGATTAGGGTTTTGGTATCTACGGAATACCTACAAACATTGTATATATATTGTATGGTGAATGGTGAAATTAATACAATGAAGAGTTGAAAGGTAAGGGTTTCTGGTATAAATCTCTATGTACTATGTGTATGAGCCATTGATTAATTTATGTTTTGCTTAAGGATCTATATGCATTTCTTTACTTCACAGGTTTAAAAATTACACTCCACACTAGACAAAACTAAAAGTTTATACACTATCAACCATAATTAACAGCCATCAAGGCGTTAGAATGAGATTCCGATGAGGGTATGCCAAAATGGAAACCATAACCCTCACTCTCATAGGTAATATGTTCAAACCCTACTATTGGATAAAACATTTTTTTAAAACCAGACTAACCATATACATAATTAGCTCAAAACGAGACCAGTTTGAAATTCTGAAGAAATATGGACTACGATTGAACTAGCTAGACCCAACCCAAAGTGAAATCAACAAAGAAAAAAGAGAGCAGAGAGGAACCTGAGAATTCATGCTCCTCATTTTTCTAGAGTGTCGAGATGCTCCTCCGCCTTCTTGACCTCCCAACAACCACATGAGGTGATTCTTCAACCCGACTTGAATGGGGTACTCAGGCGACCCTGGTAGGCTTGGATTCCTAGACGTGCTTGGGGAGTTGTCCTAGTTCTGAATCTCATTTCTTACTTGGAATTTGATGCCAAATAGAGAACGACAACAGAGGTCAAATTTTCCTTCCAAGAGCTTTATTGTCTGGAGGGTATTATCGTTATTTGTTTTGACTTTCTCAACTTCCTGAGCCACCATCGTCTTAACCATCCAATAGGTTTCAACCATCTTAAAGTGCTTTGTTTCCCTGGTTCTTGTAAACTTCGGATCCTCGACTCAGGCTTTGACTTCTCTAACAATGTTCGCGTCAGAGGTAGAGTGACGATGGCGCTTGAACACTTCCTCTATCTTTGCCTTTGCCTTCTTCTCCGCATACGAGCATAGATTCTTGAATTTTGTCCCAACCATCCAAGCCGCCCTGGTACAATTGACCAGACCCTGGGGAGGGGAGGTCTCCTTTTGTTTCCCCTTCTGGATGGACTCCCTCACACCATTTCTAGCCATCATTTGGCTCTTGCTAAGGATGAATGACACCCAACCTAATTCCTTATTGATTCTTGCTAGTTGAAGTCGCCAACTTACTCCCGACCTTCTGCTCCTCATTCTTCTGCTCTGGCTAGGAACCACAAAATTGTTGCAAAGTATACTCAATACCCCAGTCTTCTGTGGTGTCCCCTTCAATATTTCTAGGAGGAAGGTACCACTGGATGGCCTTTGCAAACTGCCACCTCCACAACTAGTCCCAAATGCCTTAAACTTCATCCTCCTACTTCCAACTGAGTCAAACTATTGTGCTCAATTTTTCCAAAATTTTGCCAAAACCTTGGTAATAACCCTTGTTATAATACCACATCTCGATTCCGGTCGGGCAAGGTATTTTCACGATTTCTTCTCGAGTCCAAGGAGAGTTGTCCTCACAGTATCCTTGCTTTGAATCCCATAACTAAACTTCATGTTGCATATCTCATTGTGATCGTCGTCCTGTACTTGCTGCTGATTCGCTTGATGGAGACTCGCGTGCGCTTGGTGACAAGGATTCCCCTCACACTCTAATGAACCCACTCATCCTGACTAAGTTCTCACGTGAACCCACACCCTCTCAATCATTTTTGTGGGTGTTGTTGACACACGTATCGATAAGCCTGTCATAAATCACTCCTTGCATGACCAGACCACTTACTCCTTTTGGCCCTCCAATTGTCTCAGATGTCTTTTCAGGCCTCCAAGTGGTTGGTCTGGCCCAACTTCTAGCACCCGATCCGAGGAAATTTTTTGAGAATTATTAATAACATATTTTCATATTATTTAATTTTGTTTTAATAATAATATTAAAATAAATAGATTATTAAAATAAACTTTGAATATTTAAAATTATATATATAATTAAAAAAGAAATATTTGTATTTATGATTTTCTATTATTTATAAAAAAATATAAAGAAATAATAAATAGAGAAATGTTTACTCTGTAAATATCTTTAAAATGTCACAAAACCATCAAATGAATTCAAATTCCTCCAATTCCTCCAACAATGAGTGATATCTCCCACCCAAAAGCCTCTTTCAAACTAAAAAACATATTTACAAAAAGTATTAAAACTAAGGATAATGATCGACCATCTCAATACATCGTTACAACTTTTTCGAAATTGAATTGTACTCATATGTGACTATGTGTATACCTCAAATGGAACTCAAAACATTGGAATCAAATATGGTTTGAGAAGCTATAAAAACTCCCCTATCAATGGGGTTGTGCCATCTTAACAAAATACATAAGGGGTGAGCCTCTTAGAACTATCATGATTCTTTGCTCTCCAATCCTTTGGGGTTGTGCCATCTTCACAAAATACATAAGGGGTGAGCCTCTTAGAACTATCATGATTCTGTGCTCTCCAATCCTTTTTTGTTTAATAGATATCAAACACAATTGATAGTTTATAATTACACTCATTCTTTTTATTGATTGAATAATAAATTATTCTTTTTATTGATTGAATAATAAATTATGACTCCTTTTATTGATTGAATAATAAATTATGTTTCTTTTTATAGAAATTATGGATCAAAATACAACCAAAATCAAACTTGCCTTCTTATATTTATGTCAAGCTCACGTGTCAATAACTTCACTACAAGCTTCTTTGGACCCTTCCTACATTGAGAAACATATCTCGATTATGAAAGAGAGTGTGGCCACTACTTCCTTGGACCCTTCCTGCATTGAGAAACACATCTCGATTAGGAAAAACACATCTTGATTAGGAAAGAGTGTGTGGCCACTAAAAGTTATACAGCCAAAATCAAACTTACCTTCTTATATTTAGGCCAATAACTTCACTACAGCCTTCCTTGGACCCTTCCTGCGTTGAGAAACACATCTCGATTAGGAAAGAGTGTGTGGCCACTAAAAGTTATACAGCCAAAATCAAACTTACCTTCTTATGTTTATGTAACTTCACTACAGCCTTCCTTGGACGCTTCCTACATTGAGAAACACGTTTCGATTAGGAAAGAGTGTGTGGCCACTAAAAGTTATACAGCCAAAATCAAACTTACCTTCTTATATTTATGTAACTTCACTACAGCCTTCCTTGGACCCTTCCTACATTGAGAAACACGTCTCGATTAGGAAAGAGTGTGTGGCCACTAAAAGTTCAATGGACCAAATTGGTTAGATATATATGTACCTTGTTTTCTATCCCCTAGCAACAACTTGAATGGTCCTTTGATGTTCTATCTCTATAACTTGCAATGGACCGTATGCCACGAGAACGAGTGATGAAGGCTTCTCATGCGCTCATTAATGATAAATGGCTGCTAGTTCTTTGTCTCAACTCATTGATGTAATGTAATATAAGGATTTCGGTTTGTTTTAAAGCTTGCGGGAGCACTTTGTTGACCCGTGATCACATTGAGTTGTACTAATAAAATTACATAGATGGGAGGAGGATTTTTGTGATATTAAAAATTAAGTGGAGGATTGGTGTGCATATTTTTAAAATGTAAATTGTATTTTATGTTTTGTTTTAAATATTGGGAATTAGTTTTTGTATGTAAAAGGTGAAATCTTAGGGTCTTAATCCGCATATAGGTAGAACAATATATTCGGATGTAATAAAGGTTAATATTAATAAGGCCTTGCAATAAAATAGAATAAGTCGAATGAGTGGCGTTAGAATGAGAGTCTGAATCTCATTTCTTACCTGGAATTTGATGCCAAATAGAGAACGACAACAAAGGTCAAATTTTCCTTCCAAGAGCTTTATTGTCTGGAGGGTATTATCGTTATTTGTTTTGACATTCTCAACTTCCCGAGCCACCATCATCTTAACCATCCAATAGGTTTCAACCATCTTAAAGTGCTTTGTTTCCTTGGTTCTTGTAAACTTCGGATCCTCGACCCAGGCTTTGACTTCTCTAACAATGTTTGCGTCAGAGGTAGAGTGACGATGGTGCTTGACCACTTCCTCTATATTTTCCTTCACCTTCTTCTCCGCATACGAGCATAGATTCTTGAATTTTGTCCCAACCATCCAAGCCGCCCTGGTATAATCGACCAAACCCTGGGGAGGGGAGGTCTCCTTTTGTTTCCCCTTCTGGTTGGACTCCCTCACACCATTTCTAGCCATCATTTGGCTCTTGCTAAGGATGAAGGACACCCAACCTAATTCCTTATTGATTCTTGCTAGTTGAAGCCGCCACCTTACTCCCGACCTTCTGCTCCTCATTCTTTTGCTCTGTCTAGGAACCACGAAAATGTTGCAAAGTATACTCAATACCCCAGTCCTCTGTGGTGTCCCCTTCTATTTTTCCAGGAGGAAGGTACCTGTAACACTCTTTCATTTGAAGTTGTAACACCCCCTTTCCATCAGTTTGGCAGGCACTACTTCGCGGAATAACAATCTCATGCTTATATATATATATGACATGCATTTAAAACAGGTTAAACACATTTAAACTCAGAGTGAGCATAAGAATTATTGTTATTATAAATAATCAATGGATTTAACATTAATTCATATGCACCACAGAGTACGTGATAATTATAAATACACAGACATGCAGTAACATAATTGAAACATCATCTGGTACTTATCTTTGAAAACGGTGGTAATTCCACCAACCAGGTGCAGGTCTTCCACGAACTTCCCAGCCTTAGACCGCGTTGCTCATCAAGTTCAGCAGTAGGTCACCCCCGAGCTGGGACTAAGCTCCACCCTAAGGCAAAGAATCCTAGGCTAGGCTGAGGTTACAGGGAAAACACACAGGCACAAGGAAGGAATTCTGTCCCAGGAACCACTCATATTCACTGCCCATAGACTCTCCTTCCCCACATGCTTGTTCCACCCCAGGAGTATACACCTTCTCTGTCACCTAGACAGTCCTTCGGCTGCTAACATCCCTTGCCTTGGGTTTCAGCAATAGGCTAGACCAGAATTCTCCGAGCTATGCGGTAGCTACAGGGTTCCTTCCAGGAGATCTCTCCTTCCTCAACACACTTTCTCACCTGGAGAGAGTTGCTCACAGGTCAAGCAACCTGTTCTTCCAACTTCAACCACCTCTCTCACCTGGAGAGAGTGTTGCATGACTGGCCAACAAGCCACACAGGGTCAAACACTACACATCCACCACAGTCAACAGGAATTCAGACACGAACACCCCCGGGCAGTAACAGATAGGTGCAACAGCATAACCCGGCTTAGCAGGGATGGGACACTTCTGTTTTCTCAATCCGACAGCATAGAATAGACTCACACTCTGGTTCTCAGGGATGCGTGATGAGTTGTCCACGCAGGGGTTGACTCAAACTTAACGGTTCACAATCGAAGGGGTGTACCAGCCTTCATGAAGCAAATATAGACACAAGCCTTTTTGTTTCAGAGCACATGAGGGTATCTCTTGCCGAGATCGGATGAGTTCACGCTCAGACGGTCAGGTAGAATGGAGGAGGAACCCCCACCACGGCTCATCTCAACCATTTTATTTACATGCGCCTGGGTTGACACTTGTCACCCATGCAACTGCATGCATTCCTTTAGCATGTGTTCCTTCCATTCGGAAGTTGTTTTTCCTTCCAAAAGAACTTAGGATAAAACATATTATTCACATGTCTTTTGGAATAATATTAAAATATTATTCTCAAGGACCTAAGCCCCTAGGCTCAACACTTAGTCCCTTTTCCCACCTTCCATCCCCTAATCCCTTGCCCACTCTGTGGAAGCTTAATCCCCCATCACTCATTCATTGCGGTCAGTCTGCACGCGCCGGTGTTTATATTCTATTACTGTTTTGCATAAATACAAGTACAAAATCAGGCTCTTGGCCTTCAACACTTAGGCTCTCTGGCCTAACAATCACATAAGCCCACCAGCCTATATAACTCGGCTCAACAGCCTATAAAACATATTTATAATTCATTTCATAAACAAGATTTACAATAGGGCTCGGCCTTGGGGACATTACAATCCCCCTCCCCTTATTTATGCACTGTCCTCAGTGCAACTTTACACTGCATCTGCAATCTTTTCAAAATTTTCAAAAAGATGAGGGTACTCTGCCCGCATAACATCTTCATGCTCCCATGTCGCGTCCTCAGGACTGTACCAGGTCCACTGGACCTTTACAAGTTCTATGGCTCGATTTCGGAGCTGTTTGTTTTTCCTATCCAATATGTGCACATGATGCACTTGTAGGACAACATTTGGTTCCACCTGAATCACATTCCAATCGATAACATGATTAGCATCAGGTATATATTTCTTAAGCAGTGAAACATGAAACACATTATGTACAGTCATAGATGCAAGTAATGCAAGCATGTATGCAACTGACCCAATCCTTTCCAGGATTTCAAAAGGCCCACAATATCTTGCTTCCAACTTGGCGCAACTTCCCAGCTTTAAGGAACTTCTGTTAGTTTTCACTTTCAGGAAAACATGATCACCCACTTTGAATTCTCTGTGGGTTCTGTTCTTATCAGCATAACTTTTCTGCCTCCTGGGCAACTTTCAAATTCTGTTTAATTCTTATCATTTGGTCTTCCATCTCTTTGAGAAACTATGGCCCAACTACTGCTCTGTCAGATGGATTATCCCAGCTCACTGGAGTGTTGCACTTTCTTCCATAAAGTGCTTCAAATGGGCTCAACTTTAGCGATGCATGATACCCATTATTGTAGGCGAATTCTACCAAATGCAGGTAGTCTTCCCATCTTGATGGTTTGTCCATCACGTACATTCTCAGCATGTCCTCTATTACTCTTTTCACCCTCTTTGTCTGTCCATCAGACTCGGGATGATATGTTGTACTAAAATTCAGATTCGTTCTGAATCCTTTGAACAGTCCTTTCCAGAAATTCGAGGTGAATTTCAGGTCCCTATCAGACACAATCGACTTAGGAATTCTGTGCAAGCGTGCCACTTCTTTCAAGAAGATATCAACAACATCTGTTGCCTTGTGAGTGGTTTTCAGTGGAATAAAATCGGCAGCTTTTGTAAGCTTCTCCACCACCACCATGATCGAATCATGTTGCTTGCTCGTTCTAGGCAATCCTGTAATAAAATCCATCGTCACCACTTCCCACTTCCACTCAGGAATGGGTAAAGGTTGCAACAACCCTGTTGGGTGCCTATGCTCAGCCTTAACTTTCTGGCATTCCATACATCTGGCGATGTATTCAACGATCTCCCTCTTCAAACCCGGCCAAAAGTAATGGATTTTGACTACTGCCACAGTCTTCTGATATCCAGGATGTCCAACATAAGTCACTTTATGCATTTCTTTTAGAATCCCAAGTCTCAAATCCTGGACATTGGGTACATACACTCTGTTTTTGTACAGAAGTATTCCATCAGCTCCCAAGGTGTAACTTTCCTCTTTCTGTGGTCTCTCATGCTGCTGTAGCTTTTCTACCAAGTCTCTGTACTGCAAATCGGTACTTGCAGCTTCCAAAATTCTATCCTTAATGTTCGACTTGTACATGCTAATGGATGTAGCATGCAATTCATGCACCTTTCTGCTGAGTGCATCAACCACCTTGTTTTCCTTCCCTTTGATATGCTTGATATCAAAGTCGTATTCACACAGAAACTCCAACCACCTGCTTTGTCTAGCGTTTAAGGTTGGTTGCTCAAACAAATATTTCAGACCATGGTAGTCTATTCTCAATTCAATTCTTCTCCCCATGAGGTAATGTCTCCATTTCCTCAGAGCGTGGACGATTGTTTCCAGCTCCAAATCATGAGGGGCATAATTCTTTTCATGCTCTTTCAATTTCCTGGACTCATAACAGATTACAAATCCATCTTGGTTGAGAACTCCTCCCATCCCTTTCTTACACGCATCTGTGCACACCAAAAAATCCATATTTGGATTTTCAATTCTTAGGATTGGAGCGTTGGTTAACACCTGCTTCAATCGTTGGAAACTCTCTTCACACTCTTCAGTCCACTGAATTTTTTTCTCCTTCCTTTGCAAGGAAGTGATAGGGTGAGCTATCTTTGAGAACCCTGCGATAAACCTTCTATAATAGCCCGCCAAACCCATAAAGGATCTAAATTCTGTCACATTCCTTGGTGCTGACCATTCTCGTATGGCCTCAACCTTCTCAGGATCCACAGCGATCCCTTCTTCTGAAATAATATGTCCCAAGTAATGGATCTGTCTTTGATAAAATGAGCATTTGCTCAACTTGGCATACAACTGGTGTTCTCTCAACACTTGCAGCACCATCCTCAGGTGTTGTTCATGCTCTTCATTTGACTTGGAATACACCAAGATGTCATCCAGGAAGACTATGACGAACTTGTCTAAATAGTTCCTGAATACACCATTCATCAAGCACATAAAAACAACAAGTGCGTTTGACAGTCCAAACGACACCACTGTGAACTCGTAATGACCATACCTTGTTCTAAAGGAGGTCTTGCTGATGTTCTCATCCTTTATTCTTACCTGGTGATATCCTAATCTGAGATCTATCTTTGAAAATATTTTCGCACCCTTCAACTGATCGAAAAGATCATCGATCCTCGACAGAGGATACTTGTTCTTGACAGTTACCTTGTTCAACTACTGGAAATCAATGCACAGCCTCAACGTCCCATCCTTCTTCTTCACGAATAGGACTGGGGCACCCCAAGGTGACA
>SNQJ01S0050840.1:10121-40454 GCA_010110895.2 Picea sitchensis
TCGTCAATGGTTCCAGGCTTGGTATATTAATGAAACCAGAGCACACGCTGAAGAAAGAGACAGGGGTTCCTTCTCCCTCCAGCGGAAGGCTCTTCGGGGCCCTCAACACAATGCTTTCCTTACAAAATGAATAGAACTGAACTAAGTGGTGAAAGAACTCTGGGTTATGCCGCTGATGGATTGTTTGTCAAAGGCTGAGCTCTGAATCATCTGGACAACATAACATTGCTTCGAATTCCCTGCCAAAACAGTGTCCCCTCATGGCCTTTTATAGCAACTTCACGGGCGGTCGCATAACTTTCTCCAAGTGTGAATAGGGGTGCATTAGGGTTTATTTAGGTCATTCATCCGCCGATTTTGCAGAGCCGGATCTGATTTGAGGGTCAAATCATCTTGGGGGGCGGTCTGTGGGCGTTCAGGAGGCCGACTTATGCAATTAATGCGCCGTATTAACAAATGCGTGGGTTTTTGTGTTGACAGTCGCGCGTCATGCGCGCATGCGCTAGTAACACGTTTTTTACCCGCACATGTGCTCGCGCATCAAGCTGCTGTAAAGCGCCCTTCAATTTTTGGTTACTTTGTATAGTTTTTTTCCCTTCTTGAGTGCTGTGAAACTAATTCAGTGCCATGAGTGGCTTCATTGCTGTTTTGATGATGTGGAGTTCTTGTCGCCACGTGCAGACGAAATTTCAGTGATAACACTCGTGTTGACGGGTTCACGAAATCTCCAATTCTTAGTCATTGTTTCAGGTTTCCGCATTTGAACTATGTTCCTTATTGTTCCTTGATATACATCTTGCACTCAAAATTTCTGTGATTTACAATTCCACCATGGACTCCTTAGTCATTTTCCCCTTTTCTTCTTCCCATGTATTATCACTTTCTGGTTATATACTTAGTCGCCTTTTTATGATCACGGGTTCCAGCATTTGCAGGATGACATATCTTCATCTCCATTTATATCCTCACATGACGAATCCAACCGACTGTTGTTCCTTTCCATACTTAGCCAATTCTATGGCTGCAGTTGTCGGGTTGGCGCTTTCGAACTCTGTTGCTTTTTGTTCCATGATATACATCGTCCACTCAAAACTTCCGTGATATACAATTACACCGCAGACTCCTCGCACTCATAAGATTCACTCTACCATGACTCACAAATTTTTCAAAATATTTGTCGCTGCCTTCCATCGCCACTAACTTCCTATCCTTCCTAATATAAATTAGTTATGCTCTTACTAGTGATATACAAATTTCCCTCTAGACTGTCCTATCATAACCTCTTCGGTGTTACGCATATTGCACTCAAAACGTTATGAGACATACAATTTGACCCTCACGCCCTCACCTCGAACAGTTGTACGTTGTAACCCTATTTTGAAGCTACTTTTTCCCATCCCTGCGACCTCCGTACTTCTTTCTTAGTATGCAATTAGAAACCTTTCATGATAATAGTTGACCATGCAGGAACTGTTAACATTGTCATTAATGAGCGAAACGCTCGAGGAGATCTCCCATTATTACGCATTAAACCAAGATCTGTAGAGAGTTATATCGTCCCTTCCAATTTTTCATCTCAAACACGGGTTGTCGCATTGGCCCGTTCAAGAAATATACAATTCTTAATCGCTCATTGTCGTATCCTCCATGTTCATATTTCTATGTATGCAATTACTAGTGTTTAATGTTAACAACGCATCATGCAACAGTCGTCGAAATTGTCATTAATGAGCAAAAGTCTCAAGGAGATATCCCATTCACATGCATTGGACCAAGATTTGCACAACGTTATATTATCCCTTCCAAATTTTCATTTCATTCATCATCTAGAGCAAACAAACGTTCTTGTAAACTTATGGCAGTAGGTTGACAAAAGTTTTGTGGAGATAAAGTAAATATCTTCGGACATCAGGACCAGAACTTCCAGTGGTCCAGGGCATACTTTTACTATTCATCCCATTCTGCCCAGAATGAAGTGATTTGGACCTCTGGAATTTCTCTTGTAGGTTGCGTCCATGAGGTTTTTGACTGTAAGGAGGTGGTCTCTTGGTGCGCCAAAAAATATATTCCAAGCCAAAGAATCATTCCACTATGCGACCATTCTCATGTTTCTTTGTCACCTTAGGTCTTCTGCAAGATGTTAAAATTGTCAGAGCCAACATTGACCTTTAGAGGACAAGACAACAAGCAATTCCTAGAAAAACATTATAACGAGTTGGAAATATTAGCCGAGTTCCTTGAAGACCCGACAACAGTTCCTAAAGATATCACAAATTTGCAGGCAAGTTCCTTTAGAAATCCATTCCGGGAAATTGCTTGGTTGTTTACAAGAATAACGGGACACGCATCCACGACAAGCATTTCCCATATAATTATTTTTATTTTGTACTTCACAGTCAAGGAACAATTCATTTTCGATTGGAGGAATTTAATTTCCATTGATATTTGTTCCCAGTTGTCAAGATTCAAAGAATCGAATAAATTTTATATGTCATCCTACTTGATTTTTGCAACAGTGCATTGTTGTTCATTTCCAAAATTGTCTCTTTATAAGAAAATAAACCGTGGATTTGACCCAGTAACATTCTGGTACCAGGCCCTATGGAGGCACAAGGCCTCCCATTGTTTTTATGATGTTTTCAATGAATTTCTCTCAGTTTTCAAAGATTTATTGTTAGGGAAGGATGCTCTGCGGATGTTTGGCCAGGCAACCAAGTTTTTGAACAAGAAGGGCACACTTGAACAAAAGGAAAATCATAGTGTACTAATGGTCTTTGGCTCCAAGGGAAATCCTTCTTTCCTTCCATGCCACATCACAAACAAGATGTTTGTTGCAGAAATAGCAAGGCAACACAACTACTGGTTGCATTTTTTCCATGACAAGAAAAAAAAATAGTTCATTCCTCTTCCCTGGAAAGTCGAGGACTTTGTGTGCAGAAACGTCAACAAGATTGACGAATTTTCCGACCATTTCAAGAAATTGAACCTAACATATGATGAAAGGATAAAAGGGTTCGACCCTAATGGTATTTTTCAAGAATATTTGTTGGAAGTTGGATTTAGCAGCTCTTTTATCCATAGACACCTGACCGAAGATAGATACAATGACGACAACAATCCTACTTCTGTAGATTGTGACGTAGAGACATTGCGAAGCATGATTGAATTGTATAGACAACAGGGAAAAGTATCTGGTGAGAAGAGTTCCCAGTCCCCTGCAGCACTCCCAAGAGCACGACATCATGGAGCATCACTTCAATGGCCCACCCCAGTAAGAAAGAAACCCATAAATCTTCAAACGGAGGAGGAGAAAAGAACCCTCTTCACATAAAAATTGACATTTCTCACAAAATTCCACTGAAGAAGAAGAGAAAAAACAATGCAGGGCAGGCAGATGAACCCAAAATTGAAAGTGAACAATTGTAACTTGAAATTGAAATTGAGCACATGCACAAAGTTGGTTTTTCTGCAATGGAAATAGTCGATACTAACATTTTTTTTACGAAGATGGATCCTTTTTATTCCAGAGCATTGTTTTTGACAGCCAATCTAAAAATATGGTCATTGAAAAGAGAGATGTCACAAATAGGAAAGGAAAATCTCGCACAGATATTAACTTTAGGAAAATGTCGTCGTCCCAAATCTCCCTATTTCACCGCGTAACCGATGATTCTCTTGATGATTCCATTGGAGGAATTGAAGCGGAAAATGCCAGACTAAAAGACCACCTCAAGGAATTTGAGGAGGCTTTCATTACTACCCCAAAATTTGTTGGTCCTTTAGAAAAAAAATGTGTCGACTACCACCGCAGCCAAGATGAAAGTATCCTCTACCCTCCTTGCATCGTCTAGAGCCCTTGTAGAGAATAAAATAAAGAAAATAATGCAGTTAGTTACTGAAGCCTAGGAAACATCACAAAATATAGTTTCCTTCTGAAACACGACAAATGATTTGCTTGAATATTTGCAAGCGAATTTAAAAAATGATCAACGTTTCTGTGAACAGGTGCGGACCCCTTTTTCCAACCATGCCACCAACACCTTGGAATTGAAAAGAAGACAAGAGAATATCCCCTCCCCAAAGTGGACCAAAACATTAAAAGCATGTTGGCAAAAGAAAGTTAAGAACCTGGAGATCATTGTCGAATCATGTAAACAAGCCATATTAGAAAAGGAATAATTATTCACAAACTTGATCCAAATAGACTTAAACGAAAGTACCAACAAGGTTCAAGACCCAAACTTAATTCTCAAATCCTTGTCAATGACCAAAGAAGTCTTCGATGAACAACTATATATTTTAAAGGGGTTGTCTTTCAAAAAGTTTTACGACATAGTTGAACATCCTGTAGATGAGCTCGAGCGTTGGGTACTGGACTATTCGACACACAATGAAGAAACATAGTCTGCATAGTATTTCAATGGATCTAAGGAAATTAGAGAATGACCTTTACGACATAGAAATCCGGGATGAAATCAATATGGCCCTCATGAGAAGCTACATTGAAGAATGGTTCCAACGGAGAATGGACAACCTCATCCAGGAAGGGCAACAACCAGTTGACACGATTCCACTTACCATTGACGATGGCAACAAAAACACGTCGACTTCATAGTAATTCTATATTGTCATCTTGTTTTCTTTATCAATCTAGTTAGTATATCTCTTTAAATAAAAAAACTGTAACCAAACACTCATAACTTCCAATTTCTTATTTTCAGGTCTTCCTCTATACCGTCGTGCACTTCTTCTTTCGACATTCCTAATTCTTGTACTTATTTCTTTTTATGGTCTATGGGAGCCCTAATCCCAGTCTATATGACAAATGCATTTAAATTTCCATAAATATGTACCAAACATTATTAATTTTTGATAAATTTCAAAGAAAAATAATTCGGGAATGCCTTTGTTGCACGATGTTATTACTATTTGATGTAACGAACATTATTAATTTTTGATAAATTTCAATTTATTGTGTCCGGGAACCTTTGTTTCAAAGAAAAATAATTCGGGGATGCTAAATTTGTTGTGTCATATTATATGCTAATTTTTTTTGTTGCAAGACGTTATTAAAGAAAACTAATTCGGGAATGCCTTTGTTGCAAGATGTTATTACTATTCTATTGTATGCTAAATTTTTGGTGTCTAGGAACCTTTGTCCCTACGGAAAACATGATGTAACAAGCATTATGTCACAAAATATTTTTATTTCGATGAGTGTTTTGATAAATTTCAATTTTTTTGTGTCCATGAACCTTTGTTTCAAAGAAAACTAATTCGGGAATGCAGGATTTTAACAGACATTATTAATTTTTGATAAATTTCAAAGAAAACTAATTCAGGAATTCCTTTGTTGTAAGACATTATTACTATTTGATGTAACAAACATTATTATTTTTTGATAAATTTCAATTTTTTTGTGTCCAGGAACTTTTGTTTCAAAGAAAACTAATTCGGGAATGATAAATGTTATTACTATTCTATTGTATGCTAAATTTTTGGTGTCCAGGAACCTTTGTCCCTAGGGAAAAAATGATGTAACAAGCATTATGTCACAAAATGTTTTTATTCAATGAGTGTTTTGATAAATTTCATTTTTTTGTGTCGAGGAACCTTTGTTTCAAAGAAAACTAACTCGAGAATGCTAGATTTTTTGTGTCCTATTGTATGCTAATTTTTTTTTGTCCAAGAACCTTTGTTGATGTAACAGACGTTATTACTATTCTATTCAAGACACTATTAGTATTCTATTGTGTTTGAATGTTTCGAATAGAAACATAAGTATGGAAACCTCAACCCCTCTACTTCTTCCTCTTGCAAATTTCATTTCAATGGTGAGATTATAGAAGGATTCTTTGCTTGTGTTTAGAGGATCGTGTAGCTTTCCTGCACTATCAAATTTAGATTTCTAGGAACCTTTGTTGATGTAACATTGTATTAATTTTTGACAAATTTCAAAGAAAAATTATTCGAGAATGCTAAATTTTGCATGGATACCGCATGTACTTCAACTTGCTTCCCACATGTCTGTACTCGGTCGCATTTATTCCCATTCCAACTTGGCAGGGCCTACACTTACATGCAACACTTGTTAGTTGTGTAGCATCATTGAAAAACATTAATCAAAATATTAAAACAACTAAGTGATGACAAATAAATGTCCATTGAAGATGGAAGGTAAGAAAACAAAGTTATATTTAATGATTTATTTACAACATAACCTTATATATTAACTACTTTTTCATGATTACATTTAACAATATGGTGGTGAGCTGAATTATTATTTCTTTGTAATAAAGTTTAAAAATAAAGAAAGATAATATGAGTGCAAATTGTTATGAATTTATGGAACAAATACAAATGTTGAAATAGATAAGTTTGTACATAAATTATTTAAGAAAATTTATGAATAATGCAACATCATCATCACATGAAAAATTATAAGGAAAACACTAATATGCATTTGTAGATTCAATTTCACCACTCCATCAATCCAAAATAAAAATAAAATAAAAATACTTGAAACTATGAAATATTATAATGATATAACATTTGATACTCTACATGATAATGGTATGGACATATTTGATAACTTCTTGGAAAGATTTGGTTTGGCAAAAAATGACTAAGTAATTACAACTCAATGTAGCTTAAATAAAGCAACGACTCCAACCGGAATAGCTAGTATATATATGGAGTAATAGCTATGTCTCACATATTCTACTAGTTTGGAATGCAAACATAGATTCTTAGTTCATACTTAACTCATATGTTGCACCAACACTTTGTTGTGTTTACATGATAAACTTGACAAAACAATGACATAAACACTTACAGATAGTGATGGGAAGATGATTAGAAAACAAATGTAGATATTGCAAAAGAAGTTCTAGTAAAATTGAAAAAAAAACTTATTAAACTTGCAACAAATGTTCATACAACATGTTGTGTATATTGTGTTTTCCCGTCCTTGGAATACAAAATTGAAAAAATAAATATTTATAAACAATTCATCTAAAGACTAACTAGTGTTTATTCTAAAAATTCCAAAAGACATGCAATATTAATGAGACAATCCAAAAGATAAAATATTCCCATCAATCATCGATTGATATGTTCAACAACCTGGAGCCATTCAACACATATACTTTGTAGAATTCACATCAAGCTATATGAAAAATCCATACTTGTTTCATATAAACAAAGATATACAAATGATGCATGTAAATGAAGCACTGACAACTCTTGAGGTAGTTGACGAACATGATACTAATGAGAGGAACTTTGTAACTTATGACAAGACAACAAAATTGCTAAAAAAGCACTACTCAAGAAGAATGTTCCAGTTGGGATATATGCCAACAACTACAACATAGAGGATGAACTAGTCAATGGTGCTAACGGAACATCGAAGAAACACAAATAAAAATAAAGATTTAGATGTTGGTTGAATAGGTTTTGCAAATCTCACCATTGGAAAACCACATTGAAGCAAATTCCATGAAGTTTATGACATAGATATTTCACCAACTTAGATGCTAATACTAGGCATTGTTAAACCATTATGAATGAGTAGAGGAAAGTCCCAAATCATAATACAAAAATAATTTCCAATACACTGAGCTTGTACTAGAACAATATGTAGAACTCAAGCTTAAATCTAGATATACTTGTAATTGATCCAACCAATATAGCAATACATGGACTAGTATACACATCATTATCACATGTCAAAAGCATGTATTCATTATATCTTCCCAAAGAATAAACACGAGACAAATTCTATGTCAAGAAGAAAGTAATGGAAGAAATGAGACGCCTAACAAGTGCATCGTGGAAAGTAGAGAAGTGAAAAGATCAATAACATGTACACATACTTTATTGATAATTGCAANTTGTGTAGCATCATTGAAAAACATTAATCAAAATATTAAAACAACTAAGTGATGACAAATAAATGTCCATTGAAGATGGAAGGTAAGAAAACAAAGTTATATTTAATGATTTATTTACAACATAACCTTATATATTAACTACTTTTTCATGATTACATTTAACAATATGGTGGTGAGCTGAATTATTATTTCTTTGTAATAAAGTTTAAAAATAAAGAAAGATAATATGAGTGCAAATTGTTATGAATTTATGGAACAAATACAAATGTTGAAATAGATAAGTTTGTACATAAATTATTTAAGAAAATTTATGAATAATGCAACATCATCATCACATGAAAAATTATAAGGAAAACACTAATATGCATTTGTAGATTCAATTTCACCACTCCATCAATCCAAAATAAAAATAAAATAAAAATACTTGAAACTATGAAATATTATAATGATATAACATTTGATACTCTACATGATAATGGTATGGACATATTTGATAACTTCTTGGAAAGATTTGGTTTGGCAAAAAATGACTAAGTAATTACAACTCAATGTAGCTTAAATAAAGCAACGACTCCAACCGGAATAGCTAGTATATATATGGAGTAATAGCTATGTCTCACATATTCTACTAGTTTGGAATGCAAACATAGATTCTTAGTTCATACTTAACTCATATGTTGCACCAACACTTTGTTGTGTTTACATGATAAACTTGACAAAACAATGACATAAACACTTACAGATAGTGATGGGAAGATGATTAGAAAACAAATGTAGATATTGCAAAAGAAGTTCTAGTAAAATTGAAAAAAAAACTTATTAAACTTGCAACAAATGTTCATACAACATGTTGTGTATATTGTGTTTTCCCGTCCTTGGAATACAAAATTGAAAAAATAAATATTTATAAACAATTCATCTAAAGACTAACTAGTGTTTATTCTAAAAATTCCAAAAGACATGCAATATTAATGAGACAATCCAAAAGATAAAATATTCCCATCAATCATCGATTGATATGTTCAACAACCTGGAGCCATTCAACACATATACTTTGTAGAATTCACATCAAGCTATATGAAAAATCCATACTTGTTTCATATAAACAAAGATATACAAATGATGCATGTAAATGAAGCACTGACAACTCTTGAGGTAGTTGACGAACATGATACTAATGAGAGGAACTTTGTAACTTATGACAAGACAACAAAATTGCTAAAAAAGCACTACTCAAGAAGAATGTTCCAGTTGGGATATATGCCAACAACTACAACATAGAGGATGAACTAGTCAATGGTGCTAACGGAACATCGAAGAAACACAAATAAAAATAAAGATTTAGATGTTGGTTGAATAGGTTTTGCAAATCTCACCATTGGAAAACCACATTGAAGCAAATTCCATGAAGTTTATGACATAGATATTTCACCAACTTAGATGCTAATACTAGGCATTGTTAAACCATTATGAATGAGTAGAGGAAAGTCCCAAATCATAATACAAAAATAATTTCCAATACACTGAGCTTGTACTAGAACAATATGTAGAACTCAAGCTTAAATCTAGATATACTTGTAATTGATCCAACCAATATAGCAATACATGGACTAGTATACACATCATTATCACATGTCAAAAGCATGTATTCATTATATCTTCCCAAAGAATAAACACGAGACAAATTCTATGTCAAGAAGAAAGTAATGGAAGAAATGAGACGCCTAACAAGTGCATCGTGGAAAGTAGAGAAGTGAAAAGATCAATAACATGTACACATACTTTATTGATAATTGCAAATTTTAACACATGTATTCTATAAACACATATTGATCACTATGATGAAATCCTACTAAATGAAGATCTAATGAGCAATATGATCCTTTATTTCTGAGAAATACATACACATTTCCCATTAAGATTCTACAAATTTTCCAAATTCAACTTTAACATACCACACAAAGTGTATGGTGTTTGTTCTTGTAAAAAAAACATATAAATAATTGCAACAAAAAACTTTTACAATAGTAAAGTTGAAGTTGTTCTATCATATGTGTA
This sequence comes from Picea sitchensis, assembly GCA_010110895.2. NCBI lineage: Eukaryota > Viridiplantae > Streptophyta > Pinopsida > Pinales > Pinaceae > Picea > Picea sitchensis. The sequence goes on from SNQJ01S0050840.1 coordinate 20,075, forward strand.
TGTCCAGTAATGTTTTTTCATAATGAACATTTATGTTAATGTGTTTGCAAGTTCCTCAACAATCACTGAAACAATTCATAATCATTGTATGTTTGTAATCATTCGTGATTTTAAAATTGACATTCATGGGATATTAATATTTGAAAAACACAAATAACTAGTAAATTATATGTAATCATGAGTTGCAAGAGATAACAAACAAATTTAGTCCAAAAACAAAACAATTCTTAAATACATTTGTACAAATTTACATATCTTTTTTTTTGTAAATAAAAGTGGATCCTTATATTAATTCCAATTGAAATCTTACAGAAAAGATCTACATCCTATATGTAATGGAAATAGTCGAGACCAAGTTTTTTGATGAAGATGAATCCTTTGTATTCCAGAGCGTTGTTTTTGATAGCCAATCTAAAAATATGGTCATTGAAAAGAGATATGCAACAAATAGGAAAGGCAAATCTTGCACATAGATTAAATTTATGAAAATGTGGTTGTCCCAAATATCCGTATTTCATGGTGTAACCATCGAGGCTCTTGATGATTCCATTGGAGGAATTGAAGCAGAAAATGCCAGACTGAAAGACCGCCTCAAGGAATTTGAGGGTACTTTCATTGCTACCCCAGAATTTGCCAGTCCTTTAGAAAAAGACATGCCTACTACCACGGCAGCCAAGATGAAAGGATCCTCTACCCTCCTTGCATCGTCTAGAGCCCTTGTAGAGAATAACATCAAGAAAATAATGCACCTAGTTACTAAAGCCTGGGAAACATCACAAAATATAGTTTCCTTCTGAAACACAACAAATGGTTTGCTCCAGATTTTGCAGGCGAATTTAAAAAATGATCAACGTTTCTATGAACAGATGTTGACCCCTTTTTCCAACCATGCCATCAACACCTTGGAACTGAAAATAAGACAAGAGAATCTCCCCTCCCCAAAGCGGACCAAAAAAGTAAAAGGATGCTCGAAAAAGAAAGTTAAGAACCTGGAGCTCATTGTCGAATCATGTAAACAAACCATATTAGAAAAGGAAGAATTATTCACAAACCTACTCCAAATAGACTTAGCCAGAAGTACCAACGAGGCTCAAGACCCAAACTTAATTCTCAAATCCTTGTCAATGACCAAAGAAGCCTTTGACGAACAACTCTATATTTTAAAGGGGTTGTCTTTCAAAAAGTTTTACGGCATAGTTGAACATCCTGTATATGAGCTCGAGCACTGGGTACTGGACTATTCGGCACACAATGAATAAATTGAATAAAGTCTACATAGTATTTCAATGGATCTAAGGAAATTAGAAAACGACCTTTACGACATAGAAATCTGGGATGAAATCAACATGGCCCTCATGAGAATCTACATTGAAGAATGGTTCCAACGGAGAATGGGAAACCTCATCCAGGAAGGGCAACAACTGGTTGACACGATTCCACTGACCATCGATGACAACAACAAAATTGCATTGGCTTCATACTAAGTCTATATTGTCATCTTGTTTTCTTTATCAATCTAGTTAGTATACCTCTTTAAATAAAAAACTGTAACCAAACACTCATAACTTCCAATTTCTTATTTTCAGGTCTTCCTCTCTACCGTCTCGCACTTCTTCTTTCGACATTCCTAATTCTTGTACTTATTTCTTTTTATGGTCTACGGGAGCCCCAATCCCAGTCTATATGACAAACACATTTAAATTTCCATAAATATGTAATAGACATTATTAATTTTTGATAAATTTCAAAGAAAACTAATTCGGGAATGCCTTTGTTGCAAGACGTTATTACTATTTGATGTAACAGACTATTAATTTTTGATAAATTTCATTTTTTTTGTGTCTGGGAACCTTTGTTTCAAAGAAAACTAATTCGGGGATACTAAATTTTTTGTGTCCAATTGTATGCTAATTTTGTTTTGTTGCAAGACATTATTAAACTAAACTAATTCTGGAATGCCTTTGTTGCAAGACGTTATTACTATTCTATTGTATGCTAAATTGTTGGTGTCTAGGAACCTTTATCCCTAGGGAAAACATGTTGTAACAAGCATTATGTCACAAAATATTTTTATTTCAATGAGTGTTTTGATAAATTTCAATTTTTTTGTGTCCAACAGCCTTTGTTTCAAAGAAAACTAATTCGGAAATGCTAGATTTTAACATACATTATTATTTTTAGATAAATTTCAAAGAAAACTAATTTGGGAATGCCTTTGTTGCAAGACGTTATTACTATTTTTTTTTTTCAGATGAAAAATCGCTCAAAAATTATATTGATTATAATTTTTTTTACATCTTCATCAAATGTAAATAATACTGATAAAAAAAAATTGTCATTCTAAAATAAATCCATTACAAGAAAATGGCCTTCTACCCAATCATGTCATCCATGCCATCCAAATATGCCCCTTCTAGACATTATTACTATTTGATGTAACAGACATTATTAATTTTTGATAAATTTCATTTTTTTTTGTGTCGAGGAACCTTTGTTTCAAAGAAAACTAATTCAGGAATGCTAAATTTTATTACTATTCTATTGTATGCTAATTTTTTGGTGTTCAAGAACCTTTGTCCCTTGGGAAAACATGATGTAACAAGCATTATGTCACAAAATATTTTTATTCGATGAGTGTTTTGATAAATTTCAATGTTTTTGTGTCCAGGAACCTTTGTTTCAAAGAAACCTAATTCAGGAATGCTAGATTTTTTGTGTCCTATTGTATGCTAATTTTTTTTTGTCCAGGAACCTTTGTTGATGTAACAGACATTATTACTATTCTATTCAAGACATTATTAGTATTCTATTGTGTTTGAATGTTTCGAACATAAACAAAAGTATGGAAACCTCAACCCCTCTACTTCTTCCTCTTGCAAATTTCATTTCAATGGTGAGGTTATAGAAGGATTCTTTGCTTGTGTTTAGAGGATCATATAGCTTTCCCGTACTATCAAATTTAGATACTAGGAACCTTTGTTGATGTAACATTGTATTAATTTTTGATAAATTTCAAAGAAAAATTATTCGAGAATGCTAAATTATGCATGGATACCGCATGTACTTCAACTTGCTTCCCACGTATCTGTACTCGATTTCATTTATTCCCATTCCAATGTGCCAGGGACTACGCTGCCATGCAACACTTTTTATTTGTGTAGCATCATTGAAAAACATTAATCAAAATATTAAAACAACTAAGTGATGACAAATAAATGTCCATTGAAGATGGAAGGTAAGAAAACAAAGTTATATTTAATGATTTATTTACAACATAACCTTATACATTAACTACTTTTTCATGATTACATTTAACAATATGGTGGCGAAGTGAATTATTATTTCTTTGTAATAAGTTTAAAAATAAAGAAAGATAATATGAGTGCAAATTGTTATGAATTTATGGAACAAATACAAATGTTGAAATTGATAAGTTTGTAGATAAATTATTTAAGAAAATTTATGAATAATGCAACACCATCATCACATGAAAACTTATAAGGAAAACACTAATATGCATTGTAGATTCAATTTCACCACTCCATCAATCCAAAATTAAAAAAAAAAAATTACTTGAAACTATGAAATATTATAATGATATAACAAAGACAAACACAACATTAAATTTGATACTCTACATGATAATGGTATGGACATATTTGATCACTTCTTGTAAAGCTTTGTTTTAGCAAAAAATGACTACGTAATTACAACTCAATGTAGCTTAAATAAAGAAACGACTCCAACCGAAATAACTAGTAGATATATGGAGTAATAGATTTCTCTCACATATTCTAATAGTTTTGAATGCAAACATAGATTCTTATTTCATACTTAACTCATATGTTGCACCGACACTTTGTTGTTTTTACATGATAAACTTGACAAAACAATGACATAAAAATTTACACATAATGATGGGAAGATGATTAGAAAACAAATGTAGATATTGCAAAAAAAGTTCTAGCAAACTTGAAAAGAAACTTATTAAACTTGCAACAAATGTTCATACAACATGTTGTATATATTGTGTTTTCCCTTCCTTGGAATACACAATTGAGAAAATAAATATTTATCAACAATTCATCTAAATTCTAACTGGTGTTTATTCTAAAAATGCCAAAAGACATGCAATATTAATGAGACAATCCATAAGATAAAATATGCCCATCAATCATCGATTGATATGTTCAAGAACCTGAAGCCATTCAACACATAGAATTCATAGAGTTCACATCAATCTATATGAAAAATCCATACTTGTTTCATATAAACAAAGATATATAAATGAATCATGTAAATGAAGCACTGACAAGCCTTGAGGTGGTTGACGAACATGAGACAAATGAGGGGAGCTTTGTAACTTATGGAAAAACAACCAAAATTTATAAAAAAACACTACTCAAGAAGAATGTTACAGTTGGGATATATGCCAACAACTACAACATAGAGGATGAACTAGTCAATGGTGCCAATGGAACATCGAAGAAACACAAATAAAAATAAATATTTAGATGTTGGTTGAATAGGTTTTGCAAATCTCACCATTGGGAAACCACATTGAAGCAAATTCCATGAAGTTTATGACATAGATATTTCACCAACTTAGATTCTAATACTAGGCATTGTGAAACCATTATGAACGAGTAGAGGAAAGTCCCAAATCATAATACAGAAATAATTTCCAATACACTGAGCTTGTACTAGAACAATATGTAGAACTCAAGCTTAAATCTAGATATACTTGTAATTTATCCAACCAATATAGCAATACATGGACTAGTATACAGATCATTATCACATATCAAGATCATGGATTCATTATATCTTCCCAAAGAATAAACACGAGACAACTTCTATGTCAAGAAGAAAGTAATGGAAGAAATGAGACGCCTAACAAGTGCATCATGGAAAGTAGAGAAGTGAAAAGATCAATAACATGTACAAATACTTTATTGATAATTGCAACTTTTAACACATGTATTTTATAAACACATATTGATCACTATCATGACATCCTACTAAATGAAGATCTAATGAGCAATATGATCCTTTATTTCCAAGAAATACATACACATTTCCCATTAAGATTCTACAAATTTTCCCAATTCAACTTTAATATACCACACAAAGTGTATGGTGTTTGTTCTTGTAAAAAAAACCTATAAAAAATTGCAACAAAAAAACTTTTACAATAGTAAATTTGAAGTTGTTCTATCATATGTGTATGTCCAATAATGTTTTTTCATAATTAACATTTATGTTAATGTGTTTCCAAGTGCCTCAACAATCACTGAAACAATTCATAATCATTGTATATTTGTAATAATTCGTGATTTTAAAATTGACATTCAAGGGATATTAATAAAAAACACAAATAACTGTAAAGTATATGTAATCATGAGTTGCAAGAGATAACAAACAAATTTAGTCCAAAAACAAAACAATTATTAAATACATTTGTACAAATTTATGTATCTTTTTTTTTTGTAAATAAAAGTGGATCCTTATTTTAATTTCAAATGAAATCTTACAAAAAATCTCTACAGCCTATCTGCATACACAAAGATGCCCGCAGCTCAAGATAGGAATGATTACGTTTCTCTTCACAGTTTTCCCGGATTGCAAATTCCTGAGACCTTGGGATCAAATTAACAGTCCATATTTCCTCTGGATCAACGATCCAGATCCTCTTGCACCTTTCACGATTTCGCATTTCGCCACATGGGTTGGCTACTTCCTCCATTCTTCGGACGCCTGATTGCTAAGTTCCCGAAATATTCTTGCGATAGATCAATGGTCCAGATTTCCTCAAGATCAATGGTCTCGATCCTCTCGCGCATTTCACGATTTTGCATTTCGCAACTTCGTGACTTGGGTAGGAATCTCCCTCCCATCTTCAGACAACCGATAGTCGAGTTCCTAAAATCTTCTCGTGTCAAATCAATGGTCCATATCTCCGTGAGATCAACGGTCCAGATCCTCTCGTGCATTCCACGATTTCGCATTTCGCGACTTCTGGACTTGGGCAGACAACTCCCTCCATTCTTCGGACACCCAATTGTCGAGTTCCCTANCTAAATCTTCTCGTGGCAGATCATCGATGCAGATATCCTCGAGATCAATGGTCCAGATCCTCTTGTGCCTTTCACGATTTCATGTTTCACGACTTCGCGACTTGGGCTAGCTGCTTCCTCCATTCTTAGGATGCCCGATTTTCGAGTTCCCGAAATCTTCTCGCGACAAATCAACGATCCAGATTTCCTCAGGATAAACAGTTCCGATCCTCTCGCGTATTTTGCGATTTCGCATTTCGCAAATTCGCGACTTGGGCAGGAAGCTCCCCCCAACTTCGGACACCCGATAGCTGAGTTCCCGAAATCTTCACGTGTCAGATCAATGGTCCAGATCCTCTCAAGCATTTCATGATTTCGCATATCATGACTTTGCGACTTGGGATGACAGCTTCCTCCCTACTTCAAACTCCCAATAGTCGAGTTCTCGAGATCTTCTTGAGTCAGATCAATGTGACCAGATCAACAATCCAGATATTCTTGAGCACCAACGGTATAGATCCTTTATCACTTTTCATGACTTCGCGTCTTTGGGGAGCAACAACCACCGTACTACTGACTCCTGATTGCTGAGTTCCCAAAATCATCTATCGGCTGAAGATATTCTTCACTTTCTCCTGAGCTTCTGATCATTTCTGATTTGGAAGAATTTCTAGGTGGATATAGGTGACACCATGTCCTGATGAGGGCCATATAGCTGAACAAGATCAGAGCATTGGAGCCAGAGGGGCGAGCTTTGGGCCTTCCTGGAATCGTGGAGAATTATTTGTTGCATAGAGTCAACCCCTGCATTGACCAATTTGTCTGCCACTTTGTTTACACTTCATCAAATGTGTGAGGGGGTTAGAGTTAGGGAGGGTCTGAGAAGACCTTGGAAGTTGTAAAGAGGCCAAGGAGGAGCCAACTTGGAGGGATTTTCCTTAGATCTCTGCCATTCGAGATTTTTTTAGCCAGGTCTATTATAATTTTGGAGTCTCCTTCAATGATCATACAAGTGAGGTTTCGATCTAGAGCCATTTTCACTCCGTTGATGAGACCCCATATTTCTACTGAGTTGTTGGTATCACATCTGAGTTTTTCTGCAATGAGGCTTTGTATTTGGCCCAAGTTGTTTCTTATGACCACTCCATAGCTCGAGTTTCCTGGATTTCCTTTAGATGCGCCATCAAAGTTAACCTTATGGAATCCTGGTGGTGGGGCAAGCCACTTACAGGGACTGAAGGATTTTGAAGATAGGGGGGGTTGTTGAGGGGGGGTGGAGTGAGCAAGAGAGAAGCCCCAAGATTTGAGGAATGAGAGCTCACCTGGGTCGGTGGGGAAGTATTCCTTGGTCCATAGTTGTAGCTGAAGAGTTTCCTGGAGATGCAGGAGGATTGTGTTCTAGAGGAGGGTGGGAGGAGAGGGTTGTGAGTGAAAGATTATTTTGTTCCTCTCTTTCCATAGTTTCCAGAATATAAATCATGGTAAGAGTTTTTAGGTTTTGTTCAGGATAGGGATTTTGAAGGATCCAGAGCCCCAATCTCTGATGGTGCTTATGATGTTTTTTTTAACTCATTTGGTTCTTCTAATGAACTGAGTGTTATGGTTCCATATGTTCTCACTGAGTGGAAAGTTGTTGAGGAGGTGCTCCATGGTTTCATCATGGAGATGATAGAGATGGTAAATCGAGGGGCCAATGAAGCCACATCTTTGAATATTTCCCCAGGTTAAGATCTTGTTCTGGAGAAGGAGCCAAAGGAAAGTGGAGATTTTGGGCCAGAGTTTTGATTTCCATATTGTTGTCCAGATGCTATATTTTTGAAGATTGTGGAAATTCTCCTGAAGAGTGTATCCCTCCTTGAGAATAAACCTTCCATGAGGTGTGTATCCCCATCTCAGAATGTCTTGATCTATGATTTTTCGGATTCACCTTTGGGTTGTGGCTTGTTTCCAGTGCTGCAGGTCACAGTCCGTTGCCACTTGGAGGTCTTGATGGGTGGATTTACATCGTCGTCGGGGAGAGTTGTTGGGGGTATCTGTCCACAAGTATTCTACTTTGAGAGTGGAAAGATGTCGAATGTGATTTTTGTAGGATTGTAGATTTTCTTCCAGTTGAAGAGGTGGCATTTGCTGCCAGGAATCCGTCCAGAATAGGGCATTATGGCCATTGCAAACTTCCCAGAACGCATGTTCCTATATGAGTGGTCGATTTTTCCAGGCCGCATTCCAGATGTTGGAGCTCTGAATTTTCTCTTGCATTCTTATAAGTTGACTTTGGTCCATATTTGGGGCATATTTTCATTTCTAGAGTATTTTTCAGATCTCTGCTGGTGTTTTGAGCCATCTCCACCAAATTCTTGCTCCCATGGTGTTGTCTAATTTCCCAGGGTCCCGATGGCCCAGACCATTGGAATATTTGTACTTGCAGACTTTGTCCCAGCTGACTAGGGCCCATTTTTTGTTTGAGTTGTGTCCATGCAAAATAAAGTTTGTTTGAAAATTTCTTATTTTATTTATGACTGAATGCGGGGCCACAAGAGCTGAGAAAAGGAAAGCTGGGATGGCTTGGAGGACTGACTTTAGGAGAACGATTATGGCTAGTAGGTTGAGGGAGTGAAAGGTCCAGTTGCTAAGATGGTTGGTGATGGAGAGAAGGAGAAAGTCCCAGGAGACATTTCTGGTTGTTGAGTCAGAGAGAGGGAGTCCTAGGTAGCGAGAGGGAAAAGTGAAGATAAGGGTATTCAGAAGTTGAGAAAGGTGTTGTTGTATTTCCATAGGAGTATTGAAAAAGAAGAGTTGTGATTTGGCCATATTAAAGGTGGTGCCAGATGCTTCTCTAAAATTAGAGAGGATGGAGTTTAGCTTAGTTGCTTCTTGCATGGTGGGGGTGTTCATTAGTAGCATGTCATCGAAAAATTGGCTATGGGAGGTTGTCGGTTGTAACCCATGAATAGGGAGGCCTTGGAGGGATCCATTTTGAATTGAAGCTTTGATATAGCGTCCTAGGCCTTCAGCCATTATGAAAAAAAGGAAAGGGGAGAGAGGGTCACCTTGCCTTATTCCTCTTGAGGGGGAGAAGGTTTGAGAGGGGACACCATTGACGAGGATTGATAAAAAGGTTTAGGAAGTGAGGTTCATTATCAAAGAAATCCAATCCTTGTTGAAACCAAAATCCAATAGGAGCGCTTTCATGTATTGCCAGCTTAATTTGACAAAAGATTTTGAAAGGTCAAGTTTTAGAAGCATACCTGGAGTACGGGTGCTTTTGAGTGAGTGAATGATTTCATGGACAATTATGACACTATCCATGATTTTCCTTCCTTCGGCATATCCTGATTTCTCTTTGCAAATAATGAAGGGTAGAATTGGCTTGAGTCTTAGAGCTATGACCTTGGATATGATTTTGTAGATCACATTGCAAAGAGCTATAGGTCTGAAGTTCTTCGGATTTGTGACTCTTTCTTATTTGGGTATTAGGGTGAGGAAAGTGGCATTAAGTGCTGGAAGAACTTTGCCTGAGCTGCGGTATTCCTCCACCAGTTGCCACACTTCCTCCCTCAACATTGGCCAACAAGAGTGGAAGAAGTTTGTTGTGAAACCATCTGGACCTGGAGCCTTTCCTATGGGAAACTCATGAATAGCCTGATCCACTTCTTCTTGCGTGATTGGTGTCATGAGAGAATCATTTTGTTCCTATGTGATTATAGTTTGGATATTTTTGGCACCCTTTCTATTACTGAGGTGCGATCCATATTGGGTTCTGAAAGGAGATCCGTGTAGAAGTCTGTCAACTCGTGTGTTATTTCTTGATGGGTTAACAAGGTGTTGGCTTGTGAGCCATCCAACTTCATGATGACATTGATAAGGAATCTTTGGATCATAGAACGGTGGAATAATTTGGTGTTTTTCTCTCCCTCGTTGAGCCATTGGACCTGATATTTCTGTCTCCACAGGATTTCTTCCTGCTTGTGTCTTTATTCTAGTTTCCTTTTGAGTTCACTCTCCTGCTACTGCTGAGTTATTGTGTATCTTGTGTGAATGAATTGTCCCTGAAGGTTCTCTAGTTTTTTTTCCAGCGGTTTCCTTTCCTGGAAAATGTTCCCAAAGACTTCTTTGTTCCATTTTCGCACCTGTTGTTTGAAGTATTTGAGTTTTTGTTGGAAGCAATACATTTTTATACCTCTCTATGTTTATGCATTGCTCCACCAGTGATGGGATAGCTCTTGAAAATCTAGATGAGAGAGCCAAAAAAATTCAAATCTGAATGGTTTGAGCTTGGGGGTGGCAATAGTGTGAACCCAGAGCTGAACCGGCCAGTGGTCCGAGCCTACCTTCAGGAGGATGTTGGAATCTACTAGGGGACCTTCCAAAAGGAGAGTTTCCAAGTTGAGGAAGCAATCAATCTTGCATGCTATTTGTTAGTGACCTGATCTTTTGTTGGTCCAGGTGTAGGTGCCATTGTTTTTCTCAATTTCTACTAGTCTAATATTCTCTATGAGTTCCTGGAATTTTGCGCTATACTACTCTAGGCACTTTTTCCCCCCTCGCTTCTCCTCCAATGTGAGAATCATGTTGAAGTCACCCCCTATTATCCATCGCTTACCCTCTTCTAGGGAACCTAGATAAGCCAGGCTTTGAAGAAAGAGGTATTTGTCTTGGTTGTTCTGCGGTCCATAGGAATTTGAGATCATTCCCTCCTTGTCCAAACCGATGGCTCTGTAGTGCATTGTGATGGTGCATGGAGTGGAGAAGCTTTGATCAAGGATGAATGTGGTAGGATTCCGTAAGATTGATAAGCCTCCTGAAGCCCCTTTTGAATCCATTTGATAGGATTCACAGTTGCGCCAACATATTTTGATGATATCGTCTACATTTTTCCTTGCACATTTTGTCTGTTTTATCAAGAATATATCAGGGTCTTCCATTTTGATGCAGTTTCAAAGAATCCTTTGTTTGGATCTTCCATTTAGGCCTTTGATATTCCAGGGGAGGATCTTCATAGTTAAAAATTTGGTGGGTGGGAAAAGGAGCTCTCTGAGAGCCTTTGAATCTGTCTCGAGTTGATCATATAGTTTCTTGCCTCCTTTATTAGCTGATGATCCAATTTTCTTCCCCATTGCTTGTTTTATTTTGGGTGTTTTCTTGGATCTTGGTTTGGGTCTATGTTGATCACCAACCTAGATGTATCCCCTATTGATGAGTCCATAAATACTTTGTGAACTTTTCTAAGTTGGTCTTCTAGTAAGGTTTGGAGATCCTTCTTGTTGAGTGCTTCTTCTAATCTATCTAGGTCGATTTCTGTTAGGTCCTGGTCATCCATTTCCATGAATGTGTCTTCCTCTCTTTCTGGTTCTTTCCCTGAGTCTGGGTGAGTCTGTGGATCTTCCTGGTTTGATGGGGTCTGGTATTCTTGAGACGGTTGATCTTCCTTGTGCTTGATGGGTTATTTCTCCATGGTCTTGTGGGGGTTTTCCACCTCTTCTTCCTCTGGGAGGTGGCTAAGGGATTCAAATGAATTAATTTTTGGGTTCTTTTTTCCATTGTTGGTTGTGGGCTTCTTCTGCACTTGTCTCCTTCGATTTTGAATCTGGGTAAATCCTTCCATTGGTTTCTCTTCAACTTCTCTCTTGGGGGGGGGCATTGAGAGGGCATTCTCTAAAAAGGTGTCCATGTTCATGGCATTTTCGACATCTGAAAGGGATGTGTTCATAGTCTATGGTTTGGGCCCATTCCTTGTCTTGGTATTCTAAGGTAACTGTGTCTGGGAGGGATTTGGAGATGTTCATATAGACACATATTCTTTCATAAGAGGTGTATTTTCTCTGTTTGGTAGCTTTGAGAGATTTGACATATTTACCCAGGGCATTGCCTATGCCCAATAAAATTTCCTCTAACTAGAACTCTTGGGGTAGGGAATACAGGAAAATCCATACCGATGCATATGCAAAGTTTTCCTTTTTTGGGCAGAAGCGGTCTATCTAGAAACGTAGGTAGATGCAAGCCAAGTTGTATAAATATGGTCCCCCTTCAAATATTATGTCCATGTCCTCCAGGTTGTCAAATATTATTGTAAAGAAGCCTTTGGATCTCAGTTGGAGCTCATAGTCTCCCTTGGGGTTCAACCATGCCTTGATTCAATGATCTAGGTCCTTTTCTGAGGGCTAGAGACCTAGGAATTTTCCCATGAGGGAATGGTCTCTCATGAACTACGTATGCTCCCCTATTCTGGTGGTTTTGATGATGTACCTGGGTGCAACTGGGGCTTAAGGGATACATTTTCTAGGTATCCAGACCCGATCTTCTTTTGGATGCGAGGAATATGCATCAGTGTTTGATTATTTTCTTATGTCCATCTCTTCCTGCAAATATTGATCTCGTAAGTGCAGTGGCGGCTCAAAGGGCGGCCGACGCGCTTGCGATTTCTCCGGATCATTGGCAGCGACGTTACGGTAGGAGTGGGATTTCACCCCCATTTTGTACCCATTCTTCTGAGGTGGTCAGATCCACAGGGCTGAGGCGATGAGCTAGTACAAAGGGAGTCAGAGAGGGTCTAGGCAGGCAGAAACCGGGAGCATGAAAGAAAACCCTAAAATTTGTAGATCTCTTTATCCACCCTTGTAATGTAAATTTCATGGAACGTCTTCATGAATTTCTCTAAAAATTTACGGATCAAGTATTGTGAAGTCAATATATTAAATTCATTTTGTAATGACCATTATTTAGTGTATGCTTTGTTATTCTTTATGTGAATTTCAAAATGGAGACATAACTTCATCTGAAGTTTCATTTTCCTTGTATCCATATTTTCTTTTGCATTGTGCTTGCAACAAGTGCATTATACATGAGACAACTTGTGACAATATTGAGTATATATGTTCATTTTATTTTTTATAGATGCTTTGATAATAATTTCAATGCCACTGTAGTATATCAAATATGGTTTCCTTGAATACTAGTGTCAACAATTTTCAAACTACAAAAGAACAAGTGTTAAAATGGTATAATACTTTGACCATTCAAAGATATTTTTTAGTTTCCCCGCACTTATTTTCTTTCTAGTATGAGAATAAAGTGTGACATAAATGTCATATTTGCATCATCTAGCAAGTTCGATTTCCATGAGAACTTAAAACAAAGCATATGCCCACCATATTCTATAATCAATCTTTGTACTCCCCAGATGGGGTGATATGTGTGCCCATATAATGATCCAGATGAAGAGTGAATGCATCGACACCTGGAGGCCTAAACTATGAGGGGGATAGGTGGACGACGTCAGGGATAAATGCCCGCACTAGTTCATTAAATTGATTATCACTATGTTTTGTGTGACAGATCGAATACTGGTTCATGGTATCACTGACGAGAAGAGAAGTAAAGGCCCACTTGTGTTTGGAGTTAATATGGCCAGTTTATCATGGGTAGAGAGTTTGGTTCAATTGATTGCGATGTGGGTTGTTGGAATATATGCTCAATCCCTCTCGCATCTAGTCTAGATGACTTTCACTCCTCTCCTCATGTTTTTCTCCTAGCTTCCCATCCCCCTCTCTCGTGTTGTGAGTATGCTCATCCTTACCATGCCTTGCGAGAGAGAAAGAGTATGTATAGGTTCAATTTAATTTAGAATATTTGAGGCATGAAGGGGAAGTCCACCATCCTTAGAAAGTGACTGGGTTAACACATCTAGTAGTATGGAGACCCAAGTTGTCGAACCACATAGCAATTTCACTCCTCTAGAAAATGGGAAGGATTCGATGAAAACTCTGGATGAAGACATGGTATGGGGATGTATGGTTGAATGGTATGAGCTCACACACGAGCCAGTGCATGAATTTGGTAAAATGAATATAGATCCTTCGTTGAAGAACGATCTCATGGATAAGGCAGAAGAGAATGCCCCTTTCCCCTTAGGAATGCCCCTATTTTGTGACATGTCCTCACACTCTCAGTATGATGTGGTGGAAAGAAACTTATAGGAAGAGATAGGAGTCGTCTGGTTGATGAAGGACCAATCGAAATTAATCTTCGAGATTCAAAGTGAACGTTCGAACCAACGACACCATATGGAAATGTTTGACCAAAAGGATAACATGTTTCATGGTATCTTCTCGAATCCTCAGCAGTGTCAAAGCACCCAGGTGAGACCAAATCATCCATTCATCATTCTGAAATTGCCCATAGCTCTTCAACAACACACAAGGAACAACTCCTTAGGAAGCTCGAGCTCTAGCCTGCATAAATGATCAAATGTTGATCTTTACTCTTGGTTACAAGTTCCATTTTTTCTTTACTGTTAATGTTTTGATATATGTATGGGTAAATAGTGAAACTTTCTCAATTTTTGGTCCCTGGAGGGAATTAATTTATTTTGGATGGTCCTGGGCTTGGGCTGGTTTCCTCTATTGGAATACCAAGCACAGGGATACTATGACTATATTTTATTTTTCTCTTAGAAGGTAATACAAATTTCTAACTTAAAAATAAATAAATAAAAAATAAATCTTTGTACAAGAAGATCCAATGATGTTTTCAAAAGAAATGTTATATTGTTATATAGTTTTGGCTCCACAAAAAAATTAAGTTCACTTGCCAAACAAAAGCTCGTTCAGGGTGGCTTGGTGGTCATAGACGACCAAATGACCATAACTATGAACATTAAAAACACATCAATAACTTGATCTATAGCATACTTGTCACATGATGTGGGTGTTCAAATAATAAAATTTTCAATTAAAGACAAAACAAAGTATGAAATGGGGGACAATGATCGTTTCATAATACCAACTTCAACATTTTCCATTGAAAACATACTACAAATTTGTAAACACCATAACCCCACTTTTGGCACCAATATCCACCAACACCTAACATCAAATAATGTATATTATTTCAAATTTATCAAGGACATTTTCACCGCATGCCACCAACACAGGAATAAATATGAATGAATATCAAGGATGGAGAAACACAAAGTAAATATTGCTTATTTAAAATTTATTTATTTTGCAACACATAAAATAGACATATGTTATAATTAACTATGAAATTACTTTATTTTTAAGTGTGTCACGACCCCACATGATGCATGTTCATATGTTGCAATCGTTCACCTCCTGAGGGCATGTGACACCATGATGATTCTTACTTGGTTTCTTGGCACACCAAGAATACTTTGTCTGGACTACACCTCTTTACCTAGAGAAGACCCATACTATGTTCTAGGCTACCATCGAGTCACACTCCTACTCTAGTGAAACTCTTGTATCCTTCGACAATTGTTAACAATTTAACACTTAGTCATTTATAATCATACATTCATGAACATGAGAAACCAAGAGAACAATTGCAGAACAAACTAAGACAAACACAAAAATAGTGCATGCGACATGAACTGTGCCTAACACCTGGCTAAGTCTTTGTTATTATGAAATAGTTACAATATAATCACTATTGCCTTGATTTACAACTTCAACATAGTTAAACGACTCGCCTCACCTCACTGAGACACTCATAAACATATTTTTCACACCAAGCCTCTCTTTCGCAACTGTCTCGACAACCTCCTATGATGCACCTTAGATGTTCCCACAATTGTAGACTTGTTGTCCCTTCGTTACCTTAGACTTCCACCAATCTAACACAAATTTCGGCTCTTCCTTACACATGCCTCCAATAGACCTATGTTTCCAAAATTCCCCAAAACCTCCTAAAGCATCCAACCCTTGGCTACTTATTTTCCATCTTGGAAACTCTGCCTCAATTCATTACCTCAGACTTGCCTCACACTTGTTCTCTCCAAATCCTTGTTAATATTTTATGTTGCCTTTGGTTGTGCACCCTTTCTCTTATAGGAACTCCAAGGGTCACTTGTGTGAAACAATATTTTTTTTGGGCGTGTCACACCCTTTCACGAACCCAAACTCAAATGACTTGTCACGCCCCTTCGTAGACCTGGTGTGCCCATCCAATCTTGTGTTTCCATCAACCGACATGTCTCTTGGACTGACGTGCCCCATCCTTGGGAGAACACCCCTTTCCTTGTGTGTTCTCTCATGTCGATCGTCTTGACTCCATGTGGGTGTGTTGATGGAGTAATACAAACTCTTTGGTGTACCCATGTTGTCGAGGGAAAACAGGTCCACTCCTTCGGCATGTTCTCAAGTTTCCCTTCCCTTGCCCAAATGAAACCCAAGTATCTGTCAATCTTTCTAAGGCAAGTAAGGTGTGTACCCCCTTGGTTCTTCACATCACCAATGTAAGTGCAAGGTTCCCCTACTCACACCTAAATGTCTTTGTTCTCCCAACTGATTGGTTCTTTCTTGTGTCATTCGTCTGTTCCGTCGCTGACTCTGCCCAAGGAGAGCGTGTGTGCTTAGTGGGTTTCATGGGAGACCTTACAAAGTGTATTTTATGTCCAAATGAATGAAACTTACAAAGATATTCATACAAATTCCAATTAAAAAGATATTTTGTTGCAAGTGCAATAAAAATGAACATCAAATTGTATAGTCATGTCTATGCTCAAACATGTCTTTGAAAAATGGGTGATGGTATTCACAACATTAACTTTACTTCATCTACATTTGTAGATGTACTGAATGATTTTTTTTTTGGTTTGAAAGAAACATAATATTTCACTCACTCTCTTATTAAGCATTTCAATGTAGATGTACTTAATGATTTTTTTTGTTCGTTTCAAAAAAAACATAATCCTTTGCTCGCTTTTCAAGTGAAGATGTTGATACTTTGTTAGAGTCTGTGGAATTCTCTCTTCATTCAATATCCCCCCTCTTCCTCAATGTCTTAGATGGATAACAATAATAACTAACAACCAAAATACCGATTGGTAATCCCAAAAAACTCAATGGACTTTGATACTAAAACCACCATATAATTTTATAGAATAACATCTGGTAAACAAACTAACCCTCAAACATAGATATGATAACCATTGTCAAAAACTATGTTTAAGATGCCTAATTTTCATTGTAAACCCAAAGTAATCCCATATTTGGATTTCATAGACAATATTAAATACTCTCTACAAATATTTTAGAATTCAAATATAAAATATACTCCTCTCACATATTTGCACTTCTTCATCTTTATACACATATCCTTGTTAACTAGATCTGTTAAATGCCTCACATAACGAAATAAACTAAAACTGGCGATATAGAACTAACCCATGAGTTTGGCGATATAGTTGAAACATCATGTAATTCTTTCTTCCAAAAGTAATACAGTGTAAGCCAAAAGTAATCCAATCCTTTGGATTTCATAGACAATATTGCATGCTCTCTAAAAATGTTTAGATTTTAAATACAAAATATACTCCTCTCACAAATCTGATTGACCCATTATATACCTGAAACATCATGTGATTCTCTCTTCCATTCATTATATTTACAAAATGAGCATAGAAAACTGTTGAAAGCTTAATTCATCCATTATGCTATACTCCCTACAAAAATCTAATCTGGTCTGCAATAAATTTTCAAGAGTATGTAGTTCAAAGGGTGCTTATTTTTTAAGCATTCATATGTTTATAGAGTTTACAAGGTTCACCCTGTGAAAAATTCTATTGTGTTGAGAGCTAAGCCAAGATAACCATGGAGAAATAAAGTGCAATGCCATGACAACATGATCATGAGATAAATCTACCAAAGTTGTTAAAGAGATATATATTTTCCATTTTTTTTTGTATTGTATTGGTTCAGCATGTTAACCATGGGGAATTTAATTGCATAATCAGTACAATATCAACATGAGCACAATTAGGGGTGATAGGTGTGGGGTGGAGGGGGTCATTTTTTTTATCCTAGAGGAAATGAGGAATATGAATTCACCTAGGGTCTAGGGATCAAATCGAACAATAAGACAAAAGCCTTAGCAATGTTCTAAGGATTACAAATATCAAATGCATGTGGTGTCAATCACATCAAAATTGTTGGGGATTCTTCCGTCGTCATAAAATTTATTTGTATTCTCTTTATCCCTCATTCAATTGGATTAAAAAGAGTAACTCGGAGAATCCTAGGCCTATATAAGAAATTTGAATCCATTTCTTACTTCTAGGTTTTGCAAACTCTCAACAAAAAGGTGAAATATCTAGCTAATATAGGTTCCTATCTCAAAGAAGGATTGCTTAGTGTTAAAGGGGGGGCATCAATTCATGCACCCCTCTTGTGAATTAACTACAAGGATAATAATTGTCATTCATAATCAACATGTGGAATTTCATGCAAGGAGACCAGGATGGGGATTTATGACCACCTTATCCACCTTCAATCCCATGCATCCTTTCAATAGTAGAGAGTATTATATGGAAGCACTTATGTTGAGTTTTGAATTTGTGTGGGATCATTTGGCTCTTGTAGCATCTTTTGTCTCTATTCCAAACCATTTGATGTTGGCATATGATTGAGGATGCTCTCGCCTGAGTATGATGGGGAGTTTAATCATTGATAGGCCTAATACTTGGGGTAGTCTGCAATTTGTTTCCAGGTATGGATCATTACCATAATAGAAGATGTGTGATGTGTGAGCCAGTGGACCTTTCGTGGAATATCAATATTTATGAGAAAGTGATGGAAGAATCTCAACAAGAGGCACTCAAAGAGACTTTACATTGGAGTAATTAGCATAAGATATGGAAGAAAAACTTGGTGGTGGAGGTTCAAGAGAGGGTCAGGCATGTGATTTGAAATAGAGTATAATTAAAATCTTGGGAGAGATGGAGAAACAATGGTGGGGGTTCATGCAATCTTGAGAAGCAAAAAAACAGGTAATGGAAGAAAGGTGTAATTTGTTGGTTACTAGGTTTGATGGTTTTGAACATTTCTAAACTTTCCCAAAGAGGTCCATATACATAATCTCCCTCTTATAGTCAATGAAACAACTTTGTTCGGGCCCCTAGAAATCAAAGAGGATAAGAATCTGGAAGTGGACACAACATATTTTAACCTTGTAACACATCCTATAATAGGGGGCAATGGAAACATTTTGGCTAAGGACTTCCATGTACAAGAATGAGTTCTCCATGGGCTAATATTTTAAATCTTTAGTTAATATTGGATGTGTTGCAAGTTTTTCTCATTTTGGGTCAATATGTACATGAATATACTTACCATATTAGAATAATTAGTTCTCGGCTAGGTTGTTTAGAATTTTTCATTTTGGAATCCAAACTTGCAATTTTGGTAGTAGGAAAATACATGCTTTTAACATATTTGCATTGCAATGCTGACAGATTAAGTCATGACCCTTTCTGATACAAAATTACTCATTGTCATTAAAAAAAAACATGAGCTCAAGGAGAATCTAAGAAATTTGTCAAAGTTGTCAAAGAAAATATATATTGGCCATTTTCTCCTTAACTCTTGAAGGTGATACTCACACATTGGTGGTCATGTCAAGAATTTTCATATCTAGAGCTGATTTTGAACCTCTCCATATTAAATTCCTTCCTTGACAATGCACCTAGAATCCAGATTATACCATCATATTATCTTCAAAGAAAAAAATCCATTTTCTCCTACGTGAATCAATTATCATAGATGAAGGAAAAAGCACGCATGGGAACACACACACACATTTCCTTAGTGAAATACTCCAAGAGCTTCCTTATATTTTTTGAATGGTCCTTGAGGTAAATTTTGTTGGTGTACAACATGCACATCTAACCCCAAGGGACCTAGGTTGATTCAACCTCATGAACTCCTTGGACAATACAACTTCGACATGGCTAGTCAAACCACCTAAGCTAAATCTCAGAGATTTAATGTGTGTGTGTGTGTGTTCCAAAGAAAAAACAATACTTCTATTTTATAAGATGAATATTACATTAATTTACATTGATCATGGACCCAAGGCCTATCTATCATCTTAAGACTACACATCACAAGTAAACAACTATCACATAATCTATCCCTTCATTTAAAAAAGAGAATAAACCATTAATTGTCTAACTTTTAACATATTTGTATTACAATGCTGATAGATTTAGTTATGACCCTTTCTGATACAAAAATACTCATTGTCGTTAAAAAAAAACATGAGCACAAGTAGAATCTAAGAAATTTGTCGAAGTTGTCAAAGAAAATATATATTGGCCATTTTCTCCTTCACTCTTCAATGTGATACTCACACATTGGTGGTCATGTCAAGAATTTTCATATCTAGATCCGATTTTGACCCTCTCCATATTAAATTCCTTCCTTGACAATCCACCTAGAATCTAGATCATATCATCATACTATCTTCAAAGACAAAAATCCATTTTCTCCTATGTGAATCAATTATCATAGATGAAGGAAAACGCACAC
>SNQJ01S0050841.1:21570-58362 GCA_010110895.2 Picea sitchensis
GTTGGTAGTTTGATGTATGCAATGGTCTGTACTAGACTGGACATTGCACATGCAGTGGGAGTTTTGAGCAGGTATATGTCAAAACCAGAGAAGGAGCATTAGACAAAAGTAAAGAGGGTCTTCAGGTATCTTCATGGCACTACCAGTTATGGATTGTGCTACTAAGGAAGACCAGGATTGGAAAGAGTGGTGGACATACATGGCTTTGTTGATGCAGACTGGGTTGGAGATCTGGGTCGTAGAATATCTACAAGTGGGTATGTGTTTAACCTATTTGCAGGAGCAATCAATTGGATGAGAAAAAGATAGGTTATAGTGGCACTCTCAACTACAGGAGTTGAATACATGGTAGCCACTCATGCAAGCAAGGAAGCAGTAAGGTTACAGAGATTGTGTTCAGGTATTGGGTTGGTACAACAAGAAGTGAGATTAGATTGTGACAGTCAGAGTGCAATATTCCTGGCAAAGAACCCAGCTTATCATTTGAAGACAAAGCATATTGATGTTCAGTATCACTTTGTGAGAGACATGGTTGAAGAAAAGAAGGTGTTGTTGCAAAAGGTTGACACTTTTAAGAATGTTGTAGATTCATTGACAAAGTCTGTGAGCACAAAAAAGTTCTCTTGGTGTAGAGTAACAATGGGCATTATTGCCCTAGATTGTTGACTATATAATAAAGTGGACCCCTGGATGCAAAGAAAACAACAAGTGGGAGAATGTTGGGTATGTGTTATATTCTTTGCATGTGTGTGTGTGGGCACGTCAGATTCGACAACTGGGTCTGACGATCCCAGCTTCCTTTGTCCTTGGTGTCATGTGCATTGAGAACTTCCTAAGGGGGTCCCAGAGGGGGCCAGTTATGTCCCCCCCCTGGTTACATGCAGCGTTCAGTTCCAAGCAGTAGCTCAGAGCCGATGGAGTTTGTGGCAGTACCCCAAATTTATTTATTTTGCGGTTTTTTTCTATTTTTAGCGGATTTTGCTATTTTTAGCGATTTTCTAAATTAATCTCGAATTAAGGGATTAGGGTTTTGGTAGCTAGGGAATACCTAAAACATTGTATATATTGTATGGTGAATGGTGAAATTAATACAATAAAATAGTTAAAAGGTGTGGCACCAAGGAAGACTGGTTTTCTCCTGGTTAAGGGTTTCCAACATAAATCTTTGTGTACTATGTGTATGATCCATTGATTAATTTATGATTTTCTTAAGAATCTATATGCATTGTTTTACTTCACAAGTTTAAAACTTACACTTACCACCACCCCTGGTTAATTGGATGAGGGCCCATGCAATATGGGAGAATCCCAACACGAACCTCCGATAGAAATTAGCAAGGCCCAAGAAGCTCTGAAGATCAGTGATTGTGGTTGGGACTGGCCAATCACGGATGACTTGGATCTTGGTTGGATCCACATGTACGCCATGTTGATCAATGATGTATCCCAGGTAATGGACCTTGTCCATGCTAAAGGAGCATTTTTCCAATTTGGTGTATAGCTTGTGCTATCGCAGGGTTTGCAGAACTTGTTGAATATGCTGCAAGTGTTATGCCCAAGTCTTGTTGTAAATGAGGATGTCATCCAGATACACCACTACAAAAGTATTGGTGAATGGTCACAGTATATCATCCATCATCCTCATGAAGTTGGTTGGAGCATTTTTCAAACCAAAGGGCATGACCAACCATTCAAAAAGACCTTCCTTTGACTTGAAGGTGGTCTTCCATACATCTATATGTTCTATCGAGACCTAGTGGTAGCCAGACTTCAGATCAATCTTACTGAAGTATTTTTCCCTTATGATTTGATCAAGTAGGCCTGAAATTCAAGGAAATGGGTACCGATTTCTGACTATGATTTTATTCAGAGCCCGGTAAATAATGCAGATTCGTTCCCCTTGTGGATAAGTTCTTGGATCTATCGCTTGATTTCCTCATTCTCTAACAGAGAGTGGCGATAGACTGGCCCATTAGGCAGCGATGCGTCGGGGGTCATATCGATGGGGTGCTTGACATGACAGTGCACAGGTACTTTGATATGTGAGGAGAAGATATCTAAGTATTCTTCCATGATCTTATCCACTTGCTTATGTTGTGTGGAGAGGTCATTTGCAGAGACCCTGGATTTGGCTACGATATTTTGCTCATTTTGAGAACGAATCATGAAGAAGACAAACTTTATCATTTGAAGGATAACCTTCCTGCATTGCTTGGCAGAGATCAAGGAAATAGCACTAGGTGGGACTGCCTCAAGTATCTTGTACAATTTCTTGTTCAAAGTAATAATAACACTGTGAGGCCTAGACTCATATATAGCATGACCTTTCCATAAATATGGTTGGGCCAAAAGAACATTACAAACTTCAAGAGGGGAAACATCAAACAATACCTCGTCTTTGAAGGGCTTGATGTCATATGACAGGTGGCATTGTTGGTTGACATGGATGTCGCTTGCTTGGCGAAGCCATCTGATAGTGTAGGGTTGCGGGTGTGGCATGATTGGCAGGGTGAGTTTCTTAACAACCTATACTAAGATAAGGTTCTTCTGGATACCACTATCAATGGTGAAGTGCAGTGCGGTACCTTTCACCCACATCTATGAATGAAAAATGTGCTTGTCTTCCTCTGTCTTGTCTAGTTCACCGGGATGGATATTGGTGGTAGAAACGGTAGCACTTGGTTCTTATTCAATGATCTATCTCCCCCTTTCTAGTTCTGACTTAGAGTCAGAACTCGCATATGATTCAAAGGATTTCACCTCAACCACCATCGACTACTTTGAGAGGAAATCGGCAGTGTTATGTCAGAGGCTCTTATGGAAGTCACACCACTTCCCAGTATCTTTCTTTGTCTTTTCGGTGTCCTTCTTTACTTATAGCCTGGACTAGTTGTCCTGAGGTTGTTCATCTTTGCTCTATCCCTTTTTTTGTGTGTTGGGCCTGCCCTTTCCTAGATTTTGCTGTGAGGGGTTCCCAGGCCCAAATTGTCGTGTCTTTTGTTTGAGATTCTGCTCAATTTTGACGGCATATCGGTAGGTCGCAACCAAGGATGATATTTCTAGAAACTCCATTTTGGCATGTATGTATCTATGCAGACCGTCACGATACTTGAGCACCAAATGTCACTCAGAATCCTTGATACCCATCTTGGTGCATAAGGTATGGAAGATATTTGTGAACTCGAGCACTGCTTGGTCTCTTTACTGCCGCAATGTGGTCCATTTTGTGTATAAGGCATCATAACTTAAAACAAGGTATTATTGTTCCTTAATAGCATCCTTTAAGGACTCTCGAGTGACCACGACTTTAAATAATGAGGGTTCCTCTATTTCCTTTTTCTCACAGAAATTTTCCCACCAATCCTTGACATGGGGAACGGCTTTAAGGAGCGCAAAAGTGATATTTTCTCTATTCGAGAAGTTATGGACAGAGAAATACCCTTCTATCAGATTAAACCATTTCTCTACAACATCTACATCTATCTGACCTTCAAATATAGGAATATCGAAGTTGATTTGTACCTTGAAGGGGGAGACGCCTCTGTTTGAGGAAGATGTGTTGCTTGTTGGTAGCCGCCGAAGGATTTGCACAAAATTATCCATCATCTTGTTCCTCTGTTGTGTGAGGGATTCCTCGAGCAACATTTTTAAGGGATCTCTTGTCCCATCATCTTTCTTTTCTCCTGCCATGAGAGGTCATTTGGGTGTGCGAGAGATTTTTTCCTCAAGAGAAACAATCTCGAGACCCAATTCTTTGTACCCTGACCTCGTTGGGGACATGCATTAAGAACGACAAGGAGAAGACTGCTCTGATACCACTGATACGGATTTTATGAGAAGAATGAAATGAATATAGATTATTATCAAAATATGATTAACACATAATAACAAATATACAGTAAAATTGGATTCTATTCAATAAGGAAATAAGCTGAAACTGTAAAATGTAGCGGAAAACAAGCTTTCTAGAATGGTGGCGGCTTATCTCTAAGAAGAGATGTGACAATTGTGCTCATTTGCAAGAATATCATTAAAATGAGGCTTTGAAGGCCTTTTTTACAATAAACAGGTATGTCAAAAACCCTAGACATCCAAAACCCTAACCCTAGGAGATGAAGCACCAATATTCATGTGGGCCCCGTTTGGGTAAGTTAGTACATCAACTTCCCGAGGCCATAACTTTTGCATATGATCTTAATTTTAGGAGAACGATAGCTCGTTGGAAAGGTCTATCCGAGGAGTACACATGTTTCCATCAGACTCGAACTGAATATACAATTTGACTGTGGCAAGCCCTAAAAACGGCACCGAAAGTCAAGGACCCGAAAACTAGGAAAAATTTGCCAAACTGGAAAACTGCCAAAATGAGCCAGTTGGAATAGGTGGGAGGCCACCGAAATCTATATGGATCACCTTGTTTCTTTTATTGCACTACCATAGGTCTTATCCATTCTGATTCTTATACTATTTCTATGATTCCAGCTTCCAACATTTTGTCAATTTATGCTTTTACTTTATGCTTATATATTGGATTCAGTTTATACGGTCGTTGTCTGACAGATATAGCCTCAAGTTTGAGAGGTATATTCATCTCTCCTAGATCTCCTGCTATGCCTTTAATTTTTGTAAATGTGGTTGGGAATAGGTCATTGTACTTGCATCATAATTGTGTTATTCTTTCTATTGTTTGCTCATCCCAGTAGTCTCCAATGCTGGCCATTTTGGGATTCTCAGTTTTCCCAAAGTTAACTTTCTTCACCTTGATCGGTGAAGCAAACACTTATGATTCTAGGGATGGGCCTTCCACCTCTCTTTCTCCTTAAATTTCTGTAATTTGTATATTCCATAGGTCATCTTCATCTGGTGCTTTTTCCTGCACATGATAGCATGACAGTAGTTCCTTAACTGTTTGTCTGTTCTGTTGTTGATACTCTGTTATAAATTCAACCTCTGGTTCCTTAATAAATATCTCCCCTATGATTTGTTTGAGTGATGAATCAATGTTGGGGTTCTCATGTTCAAATGAGAAAGTGACTATACAATTATGTTGTAATGGTGTCCATTTTGTAGTGCCTCTGCGCAATTCCTGGTCTACATACCAGTTTGTTGGAATTCCTTCGAATGTGTGAATGAAGTGATGAGGTCATTCCTATGGTGGTGTCATTCTCCATAGTGTTTTGCACTTCTCCAAGTGTTCTGCTGGTGTCCCATGCCCATCATATCTCTGCATCTCATTGCTTCCATGTTCTATGTCGAATCTAATGTGTAGTAATCACTTACATTGGTACCAGTCCTTAAATATATATTTGTGTCCACCCCGCCATCTTGCAGGTGTTGCCTTGAGTGATATATCCAGGGATAATAGCCTCTAATTTTATAACACCTCATCTTCATATCTGGTTAGGAATTCTTCTAAATCATTAATGCCATGGAAACTGGGAGGTTCTCTGATTTATGTACCGACCCATCTTATTGTGTGGTTTATTCTTGTGCACCTTCTTGTGGATACTTCATGTAATCTCTGTTGCGAATTATCCAAGCATGTATCTAAGTTCGACGCACATGATGTGATTCTTCTCCAGCTGAGTACTCCATATGCAATTGGATTCACATAATATTCTTCGCACGTGGTGGTTCTGTACAACTGGTTGATTTCCTCCTGGTCTAAGAAAGTGGGTTCTACAAACCTTTCTCCTTCGGATGGATATAATGGCACAATGATTCTATAGTCTCCTAATTCGAATGTCATATTACTTGTCTTCAAGTTGATTATGGCTTGGTTATCAAATGCCCAATCTAGTCCAAGTAGTGTTGGATAAGGTGTTGTGCCATCCATTATGTGTATCACTTCAAAGTCTTCCTTAGTGCGCACTCCATCCAAATCTACTGTCACACCCTTTATTCTTTCGATTGGTAGAACTTTGTGTTGATTTGATAGTTTCATATGGATATGTGAGTAGGCTAATGTGGGCTCCCCCATACATTTCCATGTCTTCTTTGGTAACACATTTACTTTAGAGCCTAAATATAGTATAATATCCCCCATGATGAAGCCTCCAACGTTTGCATTCAGTCTGAATTCTCTACTTGTTCTCCTCCTTGTATGTAAGTGATTAATTATTTTATGCTCTATCTTCCCCTCTACCTCTGTGTTACATCTTTCTAACATATTTTTTAATACTTTAACAGATGATGGATCATTTAGTAGTTTAACACATGATTGCAGAAAATCCTTAATAGTACTTACTTGTCCTGGAGGTTGTGCTTCATTAGTGTGATCCAACGATGAAGGCATATCATACGTTGGTATGTCATGATTATGATGCACAGTTGATGGAGATGTAATATCTGGCTTCAATAATTCTTGTCTTGCTTGATTAAATGTCTCCTTTTCATTCTACGCATCAAACTTCTTCTGTGGTTTGGCTTCTTCACCCATTGGTGTTGTGTTGGATCTTGTCTTACTGCGTCAGGTCTTGTTTTAGCTCCTTCGTGCGTGACTATGTTGATATTTCTTCCTTCCTCTCTGGATTCTATAGATATCCACTATACATTATGATTATTTTGATTCCTCTTCACCTGGATCTTCCACAATAGCGTCGGACAGTCTTTTGTGTCATGACCTGATGCGCGACAATGCATACATGTTACAGGTGGAAGTGGACATTCCCTTGCATAGTGTCCTGGTTGTTGACAGTTATGACATACCATTGGTCCTCTGCCTCTTCCAAATCCTCCTCTACCTTGTCCTCCACCTTTGTGTCATGCTCGATCTCCTCGCGGTGTGTTGTACTGAGGCACCTGATTATACTTCGTGAGATTATACTATGGTTGTGTGGTATTGTATTGTGGGTGCGCAGTGTTATACTATTGTTGTGCAGTGTTATATGGGGATGGTACTTGGTTAAATGGTGGTGTATATTTCCCTGTCATCATTTCTACCTACACCCTATAGGTTTTTGATGTTCTTTCCCTCATCAGCTCCATTGTCCTACAGTCTTTGTCATCGTGGCCTACTAACTTGCAAAAGTTGTAGTATGAACTCTTGGGTATTGTCTGATTCTTATGCATCATTGGAAAATGATATGGATCATGCCCCTATGTATTATAGACCTCACACCATAGTCCTCCTATTGGAAAAGGATTTGGCAGTCCTATTTCCATGTACTGCACGAAATTTGGGCATTCATTCTTGTGGTGTCCTTCTGTCCTACATGTGGTACACCAAACAAATTCTCTTTTTTCCTTACCCCTATTCTAGTTTAATTGAAATGTTAGATTCTTCATATCCTCCTGCAGCTACTCTATTGTTGGATATGTCTTCTAGTATTGGATCTCTTCCAGTTGTAAGGATGCCTGCAGAGCCTCTGCCTGAGTTTAAAACTTATGTTGTCTCAAAGAGCATTTCAAGTGTGGTAGCAGAGAATTCACAAATAGATGTCTATGTTGCATATCTTTCATGACATACTTCATCTTTCCCTTCAATCATTTGAATCTTTGGTCAATCTCCCAGATAGATTCTCCTAGTTTATGTTTGATCTCTATCATCTCATTCATGTATTGATCCTATGAACTAGGCTTCTGAAATTCATTTATCAGTAGTTTATTGATATCTACAATCGTTATGGGTGTTCATGGTGGACTGTTTGCAGCTAAGCTCATGTACCAATCCAGTGCATAGTCTCTTAGTGTGATAGCTAACTGTACAAGTTTTGTATCCTCATCTATGATCTGTTTTGCTTCCCATATCTTCTCACAGATAAACAAGTGCTTTTCAGGATCCTCGGATGCCTCTCCCTTGAATTCTGACAACCTAATGGTGGGATCATGTCTTGCCATCCTGAATGATGAATTATTACCTCCATGCGGTGTAGATACTTGACTACTACTTCTTGAACTTTCTCCTCCAATTGTTGCATTGTGACTAGATGTACTTCATGTTGTTTTCCTTCTGCTAAAATTCGGTTTTCTAAATGGTGGTGTTCTTATTGGTATATTAGTCGCACATGGGTTTATGGGTTCGACATTGACACGTACATGGATGGGAGTTCTGCCTTTGGTTCCTACCCTTGAACCGCCTATCTTCCTTTTAGATTGTGCCTGTAATATTTCCTCAATCTTCTCCACATCACGGAGATCCTCTACCTTTGCTTCATCACTTTCCAAGCCCTCTCTCTTGGCAATGGCTCTCTTTTTATTATTCATCTTATATTGGTAGGGTACTCCACTGCGCGTCTTTCCAATTGTGGCCATTATCTTCTTGATCTGATATTCCTCCATCATGATCATTCCATGGCCTCTTTCTTTCCCTTCTCCATTACTCCCTCCATCCTTCCATCTTTAGTCAGTGCTTCCCCCCTTCCCCCATGCACGCAGGGAAGTTTAGTTGTCTGATTCTATTGTCATTACACCTTTGTCATACAATAAAATCTTGATGGAAGTATACAATGATCTGATATACCTACCTCTAGGTCCCTTCAAGAACTCTTTCTCTACTACGCTGTAAGACTTCACGGTATCTACTGCAAATTTTGCAATAAATCCTGCAACAATGTTGTCTAGCCAGAAATCCACTGCACGTGTGAATTTGTTGTCTACTTGTTGTAATTGTGCGATCTCTACTAGGTTCCACTCGATCTGTCTGATATGATTCGTAGGATGATTATATTTCAGCCTCAACATTCACTCCTACAATACATGCAGGAAATCGCAGAAAAACACCTCATGCAGGTTGCTAAACACGTACTTGTCCAAATATTTGCACGGTGTTATTTTAGGGTTTTTGATGTCTTTTTGTGAAAACTCCAGCTCTGTTGTCTTCAACCAGCTTTCGATCTCTGCCTTCGTTGGATTCCACATTCTGAACATCCCCTTCTATATTTTCATTTTTTTAACATTTCCTCACCAGATCTGACATTCTTTTCACGATTCTTCAGCAAATCTCATTCATTCAACCCCATTTTGTTCCAACCGGCAACGAAAACATTTGTTGGTTACTTCTCTCTTTCTACCATTCTTGGTCTAACCCAAGTTCAGGTCTACTTTGGTTTCCAACAAAACCCTCTAAAACTATCGGCCCCCCTGGTAAACTAGAAGGCAGCGCAGTACAGAGGGTGCACTGTGTAGTCTCACCCGAGATAGTTTTATGGGCGGCTACAACACTCACATGCTTGCAGCTTGGGAATGAGTGGGGATCGGGGACTACACTCTATGATATTCATTTATTTGCTCTAACATTCATATATACTACACATTCTGTCATTATTATTCATTCATGTAAACACAATTAGATCTAGCTAACCCATTCATGCATTCATCTCCTAGATAACCATTGAAAGTAAAGAAATGAGAATAATCAATCCACAAAACATATAATCTATTGTGGTTCACCCCCTCCTGGCCTATGTCCACAAAGATTTGGCTTCTTTGTTCTTTTATTATGGTTTCTCCAAAATTATATCGATGTGCGCCTTACAATCCTTATATCGATGATTTCCTCCTCTGCATGTGTGCTTACCTTGCACGTGTTGCTTTTCCTGCCAGTTGTTTTTTCCTTACTCCAAAAATTATTGTTTTCCCCAAAATGGGCATGCACCCAACACACTGGTTTGGACAAAAACCAAGTCAAAGACCTGGGCATTTTAAAACAACAATTATTTTCTATTTTTATGGATCCTATAACTAGATAAGAACTACCATTGAACAAGAAACGCATCTCCATTGACCAGTGCATCCATCCCTAGATTATTCAAAATTGGATGGATAGGTGGTATATGGTTTTTGATAAACCTCCCTGCAATAACAGGGATATCCCCTTATAATTTCTAAGAAAATTATGGGATGAGTTTATTTTGGGTAAGCATGTCAACTGCTTTGACATTGGAGACTTTCAGGGGGTGGGTCTAGGGTTTTCACTTGACCAAGAGCATGTCAAGCGTGACCCCGTGTTAGGTCCTCGTCCCCCCAAGCAAAGGCCTGACCCCCCTACCCAACATAGTATTGTTGGAGAGAGCTTGCAACATGTCAATCAAGCCATTCCATCATTGACTCATAGCCTAGTGCAACACAGTAGCTTTGTTGCACTACCTGGGAAGGAGGTGTCAGCTAGTGATAAAGCGGTTGGAGGTTCAACATGAATGACAGATTACAATGAGGAGAGGGCACATGGACATTGTATCTGTCCATGTGAACCTCACGGATGCTCGAGCTACAGGAAAACATGTTATCTGCCTATATAGCCTAGTGGACATCATAGCTTCATGGAGGAGGTAAGTATTGTAACCCTTTTTATGTTCTTCATTGTTATGTGTATCTATATTTATTTTGTATTATGCATATTTATATTGATATTTAATTTATGTTGTTTTGTAGTTTTTACACCCTAGTAGTAGACCCTCTACATGGATGGATGCATCAGTGCCTAGCCCCACCACTAATGCGGCAGTAGAGGCAACTTGTTCATTAGGTGCACCCCACACGCAAGTATGTGTCACATATTATAAATTCACCATATTCATTTATTTATTTTATAGCATCCTCAAATTTTTAATGTTCTCATGTTTTTACAGGATTTGGGACTGGGCGATGTCGAGGAATGTCCATCTAGGATGGACAATTTACCTGCATCATAGGTATCATGTGTAGAGTTAAATATCATATAATTCTCAAATTGTTTGTGTTTAAATTTAATAGTTGGTACTATAGTTCAATTTTATTAATATGTATGCAAGTTGTGGATATATTTGATAGCTATAGTACCATTGCACTCCCTGAGCACATGGGCATTGCTAGGTTATCTTTCTCTAGTCCTAGGGAGTTGCAGTTACTTGTACAGCCTGTGGGGGTCCATCACGACCCATCCTCAGCATTTCCATCAGCCCCATCGACCGAGACTGCCACAGTAGAGTTTGTCTCAAAGAAAGGTGTACAACCTAGTGCTCCATATGCCAGTGAATCTCCATTGAGGCTTGAGATATTCATAGTGAGATAATGCATTGATGACATTTTTTATGTTTCATTCAATTTGATTTTACACATATTATTTTAATTTTCTTGACTTGATCCTTCTGACTGATGCAGGGTGGCATCACAGAGAGACTGGAGTTGCGGAGGAGGGTAACACCCTCACTATTGATAGTGGCATATGCAGTGAGTTGTCTTAGGTTAAATTACAAAGTATCATTTTGTATGTTTATTAATTCATTATGGAATAAAAATTATAACAATGTTTATTCTTTTTGCAGTCTCCAGAGCATCGAAGCATGCCTAGGAATAGAACCTCTCGAGGTGCTTCCTCGAGCAAGAGAAGAAATATTGATTTCCAAGATGCTCCTGAGGGTGGCGAGGGTGGCAGTTGTCAATGATTGACCAACTACTTCCATTTTGTATATAGGCCATCATATGGATGTTTTTTTGTGTTAGGGAACTTGGTTTCACTTTGTATATTGGGCATGAGTTTCCATTTTGTAAAAAATGAACAATTTAGATGATGTTGGATATATATATATATACCATGTCACATTTTTTATGAATCTCATTGTTTCTGCATTTTATGTTGATGAATATATGAATTTCAAAATGTATGAATTTTATGTGTATTAATCCCTTTATTTTTTTTCTAAAGTGATTATAAATACTTGCATTATGCATTAAGGAATATCTTATGGTGGAAAAGATTTCTAAGTGCTCAATCCATAAGCAATTAATGGTTCTCAAGTAGTATTGTTTGCTAATCAACCATGTATCTCTAGATCATTGATAGATCATTCCTTTTGAATTATTTGCATGAATGTTGTGGATATCCATATTCTAACTCACAACCTTGTAATGAATGTTGGGGATATCCATATTCTAACTCACAACCAACAATGCATGGACTACCTCTTTAATTATCTCCATCTAAATCCAATGACAACACACACTCAAATAATGGTCACTTTGAAAATATTGTGTCCTTAAAAATGACATATTGCAATAATTTATTATAGAAATAAATTTTCTCATTTATCTTCTAAGTATAATCAGAATCACTTAACAATCTCAAAATTTCAATGTTATGTAAAATTAACCTCCATAACTAGTACTATAATTACTCAATTATGAAGATGACATAAGCTAAATTCAATTATGAAAGTACACAAAATTTGGACAAACCAAACACTTCATATATATTTAGCATATGAATTCCATGCACCTACCAATATCTTATCTCAGGTTGTTACAAGCTCCGCTCTTCAAACCCTAATGTGATGGAAAACCATAAGATAACATTATCCACATCACCTATCGGGACATCATCAATAAGGTAGAATAAACAAGGTAAAGTCCTTTTTTGGAACCTACATTTTTATCCCACACTTGTACAATATCAACTCCCTCTATATTCTCGATAACAAACACATTAGGTAGCACTAGGGTTTTCAAAAGCCACAAAACCCTAACGTCTTCTCTTACTGCAGCTACATGATAAAAGTATTTTATTTTCTCCTCTATAGGTATAAGTCCTAGTATTCCTAGTCTCCTTAGGGACAAAACCTTGACCCTAGTCTTCCCTTGACATTCCTTTCAGAAGCCTAGTTGTTAGTTTCTTAGTTGATTCAATCCATAATTCGACCATTTTCTCAGTCACACACATTATTACCCTTTTTCTATTGATGACATATATAAAATCATTTGATTTATGTGTAACCCTTCATAAATTCCAAAAATACAAATCAATGACTCATTAATGCACTCATGTTTGTTTATCTTTTGTAGTGGGTATATGTAAACTTTGTTAAACCCGTCAATTATTAACAACATTTATTTAGTATTCCATGATGTCCAATAAACTTATTGATTTTCATCAATAGAATGAGAGAGTTCACATGGAAACTATATCTTATAATGGGTATCATTTTCCACCTACATAAAATAAAGGTTTTGAGGTTACATTTCATGACACACCATAGAAATTAATGCTATTCTACCAAAATTCCTCCATGGAGACTTGAAACCATTATTATTTTTCCTTCACCATCTATGAGAGTTTAGTGCACACTCCTATCCAATTTTCTTAAGGTTAGATCACACAAGGGGACAAAGGACCCTCCCAAATACAATCCCACAAACCCGTTGATGCCATGCCATTAATGTGCCTTTCTAAGTCATTATATGGCATGTCATTGCTTTTAACATGCTATCAAGCATGCCTTCCTTACGCCATTTCCATGTTCTTCCATTTCATGCCATGGCATTTCCATGCTATTTCCAAGCTATGTCATGCCATTGTCATTCCTCGCCAATCCATGCCATGGAATGCCAGCCTATCATTGCCATGTTACGTCATTTCCATGCCATTGTCATGTATCTTCCCATGTCTTTTCATGTAGCTTCCCATTAAAACCTATACAACAATAAATATAACGCTTCTCAATGTACCATGCAAGGAAAAAAGTCAAATCAAAATTTTGATTGCAATGAAACACACAACAAAGAAACATTTACATGCCTCACAATTAAACCCTATGAATACACCTTGGACACCTTTTATTACATTTCTATCATAATTTTCACCCCTTTAGGTCGCCATAAATTTGAATATTGTAGGGTTTTCATATGTCATATTGCATTTCAACATGCATTTGTTATCTAAACCCCAGTTTAAGATTGCATTTTTAGCCCCCTTTCATTTAATGATTACTTGTTTTAAGGATTGTTATATTTGTCCCTTGTATTTCCTTGCCTTGGATTACCTTGTCATGGCTTTCCCCCGTCTACGCCTCGCCTTCCATGCCATGCTTTCCATGCCTTGGCTCCTTGCCATGCCCCCAGATTTTGACTTTTACCATGCCATGATCTCCAGTATTAACCTTTGCCATATCTTCCCTTGCCATGCCATCTCCCTTGCCTTGCCTTCCATGGTATGGCATGGTATGATATTCCTTTGTCATGCCACAGCCCTCCCTGCCACCTGCATGGTATTACTGGCATAGGTATGGTGGCTGCCCTGCCAATGTCATGCCCTTCCCTCCATAGCATGGTGCATGGTACGTCCTTGCACTGCCATGGCATGGTATGGCATGGTATTCCTTTCCATCTGCCCTTGTCTCTGTCTTTGCCATGCATGGCATTTTGGTATGGCATGGCATGCATTTCCTTCCCTTGCCATGGCATGCTATGGTATGCTATGGTATAGCCCTTGCCTTGGTCCCGCCTGCCAATACATGGTATGGTGATGGTATGGCTCTCTCCTGGTGCATGGTATGGCATGGTACGCCCTGCCATGCCACAGCCTTTTCCCTTGTCTCTTCCATGATATGGTATGTGGCATGGTATCCTCCTTTCCTGCGTCTCATAATCGCTGCATGGTATGGTATCTTTCCTTCTATGCCCTTGTCATGGTAATGGCATGGCATGGTATGACTTGGCAAGGAATGGCAATGGCATGGCATGCCATGGCATGGTATGGTATGGTATGGCATGCCCTGGTGCCATGGTATGGCATGGTGCATGGCATGCCCTGCCCCACCTTGGAATGGCATGGTATGGTATGGTATGGTATGTATCATGCCATGCCTTGCCTTGCTTTTTTTTTTTTTTTTTTTTTTTTTTGGTATGGTATGGTATGTTCTTTCCATGCCATGCCATGTCTTCCTTTCCTTGTCATGGTATGGTGTGGTATGCCCTTGTCTTTTCTTGTCTTGTATTTCCTTGCCATGGTATTGTATGATATGGTATGGTATGTCTTGATCTTTGCCTCTTGCCAAGACATGGTATGTGCCCTCACTTTGCTTTGGTATGGTATCTTTGGCATGGTATGTCAACGCATGGTATGGTATGCCTTGCCTCTCACATGCCATGGTATGGTATGGTATGATATGATATGGTATCCTTTGCATGGTATGGTATGACACCTTATTACATTTATGTCGGAATTTTCATCTCTTTAGGGTTGTCATGTATTGAATATTTTAGGGTTGTCATGTGTCATCTTGCATTTCATCATGTATTTGTTATCTAAACCCTAGTTTTATCTTTCATTTTGGCCCCCTTCATTTAATGATTACTTGTTTTAAAGTTTGTTATATTTGTCCTTGTATTGCCTTTCCTCATTTTTATTCCTTGTCATGCCATACCTTGCCTTTTTCATGTTTTTCCATGTCATGCCTTGCATTGCCTTTCCTTGTCATGCCATGCTCTCCTTGCCATGCCTTCCTTTCCCATGCCACTCATTTCCATATCATGTCTTTCCATGCCATGCCTTGGCCATAAATGACCAATAATTATAACTCAATCAAGTCACAAAATCACATGCATGCTCTTAATGCAAGAGATAGAGAATTTATTTAGACCAAACATATTTATGAAATAAATATGTATAAGGGCACAACCAGAACGCCCATGGCCAACACTGAAACAGCCATGACAGAGAAATGGCCAGAGCAACCAAGATGGTGGACAGCCGAAAAGGACCAGCAGCGGCGGCCGAGTGGCGGATGGAGCGGAACGGCAGGAATGGCCAACGACCCGAACGGACCCCACGGGAACCGGTCATGGTTCATGGCCAAGATCCAATCCATCCATGATCCATAATCCAGGCCCATGGTATGGACCATCCATCCATCCCAGTCCCCACGTCCAGGTCCTTCCGTCCATTCCATCCAGCCCGACAACCGTCCCGACGGACGAAGAGGAAACGAGAGGACAGGAGACAAAGAGACACACGAAACGAGAAGGTGGAGAGTGACACAGAGGAAAGTGGACCCACGAGACACCAAGGAGGAGAGGAGACGGAGGACAAAGGAGAGAGGAGAGGAGGACACGGCTGGACTCCAACAAGGAAAGAGGAAGACACAAGGAAGGAGGAAAAGGAGGAGAGAAAAGGACCACACAAGGAAAACGGAGGAGAGAAGGAAAAAGAGGGGTGGAGAGGAGTGGAGGAGACCGAAACGAGACAAAGGAGGACAGAGAAATACGAGACACGTGGAGGAAAGAGGCCGGACAAGGAGGAGGAGACCGGAGGAAAAGGACAACAGGCCGAGACAGACAAGAGGACCCGAGACAACCAACGAGACAGAGGAAATAAGAGAAGACAAGACGACAAGGACACAAGACAAGAGAACTGAGGAAGGAAACGGAGACACAAAAGACCAACAACGACACAGAGGAGAAATACGGACAAGGACCAAGAGGAAGGACAACGGACAGGAGGAAGAGGCACACATGAGTGAGTGACACAAGGAGGAAGACACAGGAGGACAGAAAGACCCAGGAAGACAAAGGAAATGGACACACAGAGGAACAAAGAGACCATGTGAGGAAAATATGGACCCGACCTGGAGGAGGAGGAGGACAGAAGGAGAAAACGAGAGAGAAAGAGCTGAGGACAGAAAGAGGAGACAGTGGAGAGTGGAAAAGAGAGAACATGAGGGGAGAGGGGCTGGACAAGGAGAGAGTGGATGGACTTGTGAGGAAGGAGATAGAGGGTGAAGAGAGGAAGAGGAAACAAAAATGGATGGAAAAGGAGGAGAGGAGGAAGTGGAGAGGAAGACACATGGAACAGAAAGGAAAGGAAAGGAAAAGAAAAAAAAAAAAAAAAAAAAAAAAAAAAAAAAAAAAAAAAAAAAAAAGAGAGAGTGAAGGAGGGAGAGGAAATAAATGGAGAGAGAGGAAGAATGAAGAGAGGAAGAGGATAATGGACAAAAGGAGAGGAATGAGACAAAGAGAGAGGATGGAGAGGAAAGGACAAAAGAGGGTAGATAAAGAGGAGAAAGAGGAGGTGTGGAAGGAAAGGAGGACATAAAATGGGGAGAGAGGAATGGAAGGTGGAAGGAGAGGAGGAAGGAATGGACTGAATGAATGAGGTGGAAGAGGGGGGGAGTGGAAGAAAAATGGAGAGAGAGGGGGAGGGTGGACACAGTGGTAGTATTTGAAGGATAAATGGTATTTGAAATAGGGGTCTTAACATGGTGGAGGGAGAATGGAATGGGGGGGGAGTGGACAGTGGGGGGGGGGATGAAGATGGAGAGGAATGGATGGAAGGAAGAAGAAGAAGGAAGAATTGGGAGCAACAATGGAAGGGGATGGACGGATGGATGGAATGGACAAAAGGGAACCGATTCACAAACTGGAACGGTAGATGTAGGAGAGGGAAGAAAAATATAGAGAAAGAAATGATTTATTGGAGCATGTGCATGTTCCTACAGTGTGTGCACGTTCATATAGCACATGCACACTCTTAAAGCACGTGCACACTCTTAGAGTGTCTGTGCGCTCTTTTGAATTCAAATTTTTTTGGTGGGATTGAAAAGGTGTATGTTGACTTGGTTGTCTCGGATTTAGGTTCAGAATGACAAACCTAGTGGTTCGATCTACAAATTGATAAAAACCTCCATTTTTGTGAATACCCCTCTATATCTCTGTCTTAGACGTTATTTTTCTATAGGATAAACAATTCAGTTGTTGACGAAACTATAGACATAGATTGAGTCGGTTATGCATATTTCAAATATATAATCTTTTTTTTAAACAAATATGGTTTACTATTTTTAATCTATTTTTGTCTTCACCTATATCAAAATCCTAGAATGCATACCTCTCTTATTTCTACTATGACCTTATCTCGACTTAACCATTTCTTAAATGAGTTATATGTGGCACTAGAGGAGACTGATACCTACAATCGAAGAAAAAAAATGTTTTGATCATGTTAAGACCCTCTTAGCCTATTGATCCAAAATGGATCCAAGAAGGCCTAAAAATCAAATTTATCATAATCGGACGAAACCATCGCCATTGCGTCGGGCTCGTTGTGTTGATTCCAACCATATATTTTTCCCTGAAAATGGGCATCGTATGTAGAAGTTATCGTGATCTGAAGATCATGTCAAATAGGTAAAAACATCAAAGTCAAAGTCAACATGTCAATTCCAATGATGACATCAACAGTGCATCATGATGACATCAGCAATACGTCATGATAACATCAACATTACGTCATGATGACATCAGCAGTATGTCATGTTTATGTCATCATGACATGTGGCAACACCAGAGGATGACACGTGGAAATCATTTTTGGATTTTTTAGGGGTGGTTTGGCCCAATAAAAAAGTGACACGTGGCATAGTACGAAGGTGAAATGTGGCACCTTCTAGAAGGTCAACCAAATCTAGCGATTCCACCAAATCTAGCGGAGATCCTCTAAATCTGGAAAAATCTCACTAAATCTGGCTAACTATTGCTAAATCTGGCAACTGTCCCTAAATTTGGCGGAGACCAACTTATTTAGCTGGGCACAGAAATCAAGAAAAAATAATTTTGGGGGGGCACAAAAAATCGAGAAAAACTATTTTTTTTGGCACGCAAATCAAGCTTGTATGGACTATATGGATCTAATAGGGCACATCATTGGGGATTTGCACTGAGATGAGGCTCCGAGGGATTGTTCAGAAGAAAGTCGACTTTATACTCAAAAGTTGCAAAATTTCAAGGGGAGTCTGAATATGGATTGTGTTTCTACATCCAAGTAGTTGAATAGAAAAGTGCCTCCAAATCCTGAACTGCCGATCAAATCATAGTCGACTTTATACTCAAAAGTCTCATAATTTCCTATTCCAGCCAATGGTGACATCTGTTTTTGTCCCAAATTTACAGATCTGAAAGGTGGTTTCAGGAGCTGTTATGTAAGCCTTTTTTTTGTATTCTTAAATCATTTAAGATTAATAAGAAGCATTCCCCATTGAGACAAAGTCCCAGAGACGTAGGAAAACTTGTGTCAAACTTTGTTAACAATATTGGTGTTATGGTTTGTTGTTTTTACTTCTTATATGGTTGCAACATTCTTTCATTAAGCTTCTTCTTAATTCCTAAATGGTAAATCAACTCATGCATAACTTAACCATGGTCTTTTAAAAGATCAATTTTGGATCAAGTGGTATCAGAGCAGGTTGAAATTTGGTTGTTTGAGTTTGCATGATTACCATGGAAAAGCTAAGTCATGGTGAAGGCGATCTTGTAGAAGGAGATTCTGAGATTGGATCAAGAAAGAGGACATCTCAAAGTGAGAAGACAGCATCGGAAGAAGGACTTTCTCAAAACGAAAGAGAGTTTCAAAGAACTTTCTTTGCCATGTCGAAGATGGAAAAAGTGTTGTATGATGATTACTTGGAATGGAAGAGACCTTTTCAAGGAGAATATTCAAAGCAAGACAAAAGTGAAGAAGGAGAGGACCCTTCTAAAACTCCTCCTTCATCTCCATCTTCTTATTCTTCAAGTACAAGTTCAACTTCTACTGCAAGAAAACATTCTCATAAACATAAGCCTGATATACCATTACTTAAACTTAATGTAAAATTTGTTTTACCTATGTATGATGGCGAAGTTAATGACAAGAAACTTGATAATTGGGTTAGACAGATGGAGGTATATTGTAATGTGCAACAAATCAAAGATGAGGCAACCAAAATTAGATTGGCATCACTTTGTCTTGAAGGCACAACTCTCATCTAGTGGCAAAGTAAGATGCAACATGGAACTCAACAAGTTGGTAAGATTTTTCCATCATGGCATGATTTTATTTCCGCACTTAGAAAATAGTTCTATCCTTTGGGATATAAGGAAAAGGATTTAATTGTATGGAAAAGTCTTAAGTTAAGGAAAGGACAATCGGTGCAGGAATATACATATGAATTTCATAAGATGGATTTGATGTTAGATGTTCCATTAACTACACAAGAAACTCTTATGAAGTATATAGGAGGATTTTCTTCTTATATTCGTAACACGGTGTTTATGTTTGGACCTAATAATCTTGATGAGGTTTATGTTCAAGCAACGTATATTGAAGCAGGAAAAACTAGAGTTAGTGTATCAGGGGAATCATATTAAAAGAAGGATGGCAAAGGAAAAGGGAATGGAAAGAAAGCAAATTCAGCGACAGTGAAGGAAGAGAAGCTCTCTTGCAAGCATTGCAAGAAAGAAGGGCATGATGATGAGAATTGTTGGCAATTTCACCTAGAGAAGAGATAGAAGTGGTTCAAAGAAAGGAAAGGGAGGCAAAAACTTGCAACAGCAACACGACCAACAGACTTGGGATCAGATTCAGGTGATGAGTCTAGGATTACAGTAGTTGTTTTGATAGGTAAAATTGGTGATGGTTATGATTCTAGAAGTAAATTGTTTCATATAAGGGTCATAATGAAACATACTAAGATCGATACATTGATAGATAGTGGATCTCAATCTAACTTAATTTCAGAAGAAGTGGTTAAAAATTTGGGGTTGACAACTAAGATGCATAACAAACCCTATTCACTAAATTGGATAATCAAAGATCATAAATTGCCCATAACAAAGCAATGTATCATAAATTTTGCAATTACATCTAAGTATGTGGATGAAGTAATATGTGATGTGGTGTCACTAGAAACATGTGGAATGGTATTAGGAAGCCCTTATTTATATGATCTCAAAGCAATATTCTACAGGTAACAGAATCAATATCACTTGTTTAAGAAAGGAAATGAATATGTTGTACATGCTCATCACATAAAAGCAAATCAATATCTTCTAACAATGGAACAATTAAAGAAGGAAACTTATGCAAGCAATACACCTATAATTTTTCCAAGTAAAGCAGTTTATCTTAAGCATGAACATGATATGGTTGTAGTATGGGAATTCAATCATACTTTGCTTCAAGATAAGTTGATGCCATGCAACCACATCAAACATATTGGTTCAGTTTCAGTCATATTGTTGATGTTATCATTGCTAATGTTTTCTACATGGATGGTAGTGGATTCAGTAAGATGTGAATGAGTTCAAATGGATAACAATACTCTATCAGTTGTCATGGTTATTATGCAATTGATTATGATGACATAGGTGCATAGGATATAGTTTAAAGACAAAGGACAAGTGAGGTGGCCTATCCTGCACTTGATGACTGGTTAATATCCTTTTGGAGGACCAAAAGGTCTTATTGGGGAGGAATGATCCAAAATGAATCTAGGAAGGCCTGAAAAACAAATTTCTCGGAATTGGATGAAACCAACACCATTGCGTCGATCTCATCGAGCCAATTCCAACCATATATTTTTTTCTAAAAATGGACATCGTATGCAGAAGTTGTCGCAATATGAAGATCATATCAAATAAGCAAAAAAGTCAAATTCAAAGTCAATAGGTCAAATCCAATGATGATGTCAGTAGTACATCATGAAGATGTTAGTATTACATCATGTTGACATTAGTATGACACATGGTAGTCATTTTTGGCTTTTTTAGGGGTGATTTGGCTCAATAAAAAAAATGACATGTGGCACCGTATGAAGGTGACACGTGGCACCTGTTAGCACCGTGATTTTTACAGGTTAGAGTCAGTCCTAGATGAGTCACAGTTCGTGTGTTGAAGCATGTGAAGTCAAGTATTGAATAAAGAATGGGTTGAAATCAGCAAGTGGCAGATCTAGCCCTTGGATTCAGGAAAGGGCGTCATAATTAGTCATGTACGACTTGTAAAGGTCATTTTCCCAAAAGATCGTAGTCTTGTCAGAAAGAGAGAATTTACATGCCATAGGTCAAGGAAATTTGTTGGAATAAAGGTCATGTCGATGGATATAACGAACATCATCACCTAATTATGAAGTCAGAAAGGTCAAGAAATCACGGCGCTCATATCACGTATACTCTGCAACTCTTATCATCTCTACTTTGCACACTTCAGGGTGTACCCGTCGTGTGAGTTTTCTACGCAAATCTTCATCTTACTTCCAAAATTCTCGCCACCATGGATTTATCATCCTCTGCAATGATTCCATCCCTTTCTCGTTCAAGTATAAATACTGGTCACCTTGCATGCTTCTCCTTTACCTTCCAAATTTGTGTGTTGGTTGTGCTCTTTTCTACAAGTCCTGGGTCCTTTCGCTATGGGAAGGTTCATTGCCATCATTGTATTGTGAGTCTATTCATTCAAGTTGTCAAGTCTCCTTCATTTCAAGTCATTTTTTGGAGCCTGTTGGAGTTCATTGCGAGCTAGTGCACTAGACGGTAGTTCTTCTTGTAGTCAGCCTCTCTTCTTTGGAGTTTCTTCCTGTCGCGGTGAATTTCTTTCCACGTCTAGATTCTCTATATCGTGACTAGTTTCTCAGCGCCTTGCCACCACTCCAGAATTTCCCATCGTACTTCCCTACTGCGACAATCCTACCATTTTTTTGGATCACCACGTCAATCTCCTTCTGCACCGAAGTTTTCCATCTCACCTTACAGCCGCACGGTGGATTCCTGGGGTTGATTATGCTTGTCGCACAAAATTTATGTCATTGTTGTTCAAACAAATCTTTGCAAATTATATCATTCTCATCTGTCGCGCATAGAGGGTGTTACTGTTCATTACTGAGCACAAGAAATAAATACACATTTGCATCATGACAACATCCCAAGTCATAAGAAAGAAGGCACAAAGAGGCAGGGCCATGAGGTCCAAACCTCGGGACCTGGAATTAATCAACGAAGACCCGAATATCAGGGCATATTTTGAACAGGTTGGATGTATGCAGTATTGTGAGAAGATCAAAGGATACAACGTGAAGTTGTCTAAATAGTTCTCTCTC
The DNA here is from genome assembly GCA_010110895.2 of Picea sitchensis. Lineage (NCBI taxonomy): Eukaryota > Viridiplantae > Streptophyta > Pinopsida > Pinales > Pinaceae > Picea > Picea sitchensis. The sequence goes on from SNQJ01S0050841.1 coordinate 44,166, forward strand.
AAGTTTGATGGGTTCCGCGTGACCATTGCGAGAATCACATTCTGGGTGACGAAGGAAACTCTATCACCTGGGATGGAGATCCCTCCACATGGTGAAAAGTGGTCTAAAGGCATGCCTCTAGATGTATTATGCTATAAAGACTTTGTCAATCCAAACTAACTAAATGGGAAAATCGGAGTGAGCGTTCTGATTCAGTATCTCTTGGAGCCTTTCCAAAATCTCATAAAGGTGATTAGAAGGTATTTCACCTATGAAGGAATGTTTGATAAAGTATACCCATATCACATCAAGTTGTTGATGCACTTCACAGGGAAAAGGCCTTTGAACTTACCTTTCTTCTTACATCAAAGCTTAGAAAGGATGGCAGATAGTGTCGAGGCTGAAAGCCAACCAACCAAAGAAGAATTTATTCCATATTTAATTGATCAATTTTTTGGTAGTCGAGGAATCGAGACGGCTAGACAAAGACTGGGATTCATTTCTAATTTCAGTCGACATCCCCAGGGACCCCAAAGGAGACTTCCCTCTATCTGCTGGGAAAACAGCACTTCACAGCACAAGGGAAAGAATGAAAGATGCCATGGGAAAAGGAAAGGCAATAGAAGACTCGTCATCTCAACAGCCAGCACCCCAGATAAGAGGCAGGTCAAGGTTGATCAAGAAGCTCGAGGAAACCCAAGCTCCCAGTGAACCACGGGCCAAGTCTATTACTGAGAAGTTACTCATGCACGTTGTTCATCTAGAACCTATTGAAGGTTCAAGCAGGGGAATTAGTGAAATACAGAGAAGATCGAACACTGAAAGCGTGGAGGTTCAGGAGTCGTTGCAGTAGTTGAAGCAAGCATATCTCGTTATTGCCGAATTATATCAGGAGAAAACAAACTTCAGAAAACAGTTGGAAGAAAAGACTGTGGAAATGACAGGGTCGCAGAGTTGAGTAGGGAATGCAAATTGGCTCAAAATACATCTCAGGGAGGTGCGATACAAAATCATTCAGCTGTGTGAGGAATAGAAGATGTCAGAGGAAAGAATTGCATAGCACTTCAAGAAATGTGGACTAGCCATGGATAACATTCACGCGGCTCTTGTCAATGCTCAATCAGAGTTGAAAGGGAATGTGGTCTTGTGGAGACAAGTGAAGAATCTGAACAGATGAAACTAGTCTCTGAGGAAAACACTCAGAGTATTAAGGTTGCAGGTGAGGCCAGAGGCATGATTGACATGACCCCATTTTGTCTTTTTTAATGTGGCATAGAATATTTCTCCCCGCGTATCCTTTTTTCGATCGATAAACAAATAAGTCTGGCGGGGCATCCACGCAGTGAATATTCATCACGCAGATGATGTGAATCCACTTATTGAGGAGGACAAGTGTAAGTGAAATGCATGACAGTTTTGGAGGAGATGTGTGGTTCCCCAATTGTCGTTGCCACCTGGAGCGCACGAGTGACAACCAACATACATATGCCACACCAACTCACCACGTGAATACTATAGCCAGTGATCCTATAGTTGCAACTAGAGTATGTTGCACAAGGTGGCAGAGTTGCTGACAATGCGCTCGATCACTCGATCACCCCAAAAAATAAACACCAAAGCATCAAAACTTGAAGATCGAATCGTACTCATAATTTAATGTTGACGATGAAGGCACCTGATACGTTATGAGTAGGGGCAGTTGGATTTCCATTTTAGTAAATTCTATTTGAAAGGGCATCTGGCAAGGAGTAACCAAAACTAAAATTCTAGGAGAAGTAGTTTGAGGCATAGCAGCCCAAGGGGCATAGTTTTTTCTATATATTTTATCTTTTCAATGTACATCGGGTTGGAAAAGAAGTGCAGACAGGGGACTCTCAAATGTAATATTTGAACCTGATTGGAATATAATGAAGAAGTCATGAAGATTTGATGAAAAGATTCTAATGGTGGTGGTTTGATGTATTGCCATCCTATCTATGTATGTACTTCTTGTTTTATGTATATTCATGCCTTTTCCTTATGTTTAAATTGGAATGTTTAATAAGTCTAAAATTCATCGCTCGGTGCTTTAGACTTCGTCATTTAAACTCTGTGTTTTCTTCCAACAAGTTAGAATTCATCTTTAATGATGCTCTGAATTGCTTTATGTACTCTTTCTTTCGCTACACACACAGTGACATTTGAACTGAAACACCATCGCCTACTTAGTATTTATCCTCTCAAAGTTTCACTTACCAAGTCATTGATTTCTCTCACTTTCATAAGGTTGACTCCATAGCCCACAGTTCTATATTTCCTTGCCATCGAAAACAGAAACAATTCCCAAACACATGAATCTAGTCGACAATTCAAATTCATTATCTATTAGAGACTAAGTCTCAAAGAGAGAGCCCTCTCTAGGTTGGAAAGGATAGTTTCCAGTATTAAAGTTGGTATGTACGTTACCTCTGTCATTTTTTTTCTCAGCCAAACAAATTTACAGAGTGCTAACATCCTGGCGTCATGGTCGAGGACAAAATTGAAAAACTTTCCCTGGGAAAACGACTAAAACTATAGTTTTGACCCCTCATGGTAACAGTGGGTCGGAAATATATATTGGTTGAAATTTGAAGCCTTCTTACCCTGGAGACTCTAATAAGTAAGACCATTAGCATAGACTAGTCAGAATCAGAAATCATGGCTCCAAAGAAAGTTTATACCAGAGCGAACCCTCATCCAGAACCTGCAGCACCCATGTCTGATCCCGAAAAAAAATTACGCAAAGAAAAGGAACATATACCAGACCTGTTCTATTACATGGAAAGAAGCCTATATTTACTCAACAATGGAGTACAAAACATCGACCACCTGGACTTCGATATACTATTCGAACAAACTTTGTTCAGGTCTAGATCAAAATCTTACTTGAGTGAAATAGTTTTTGACAAGAAAAATTTCCAGCCTATGATACCAACTAACCCCCCGTGAACTGCTATAAACCCCACTCTCACCATCCCGTGAGTTCAAAACCCTCCTACAGTCATGGAAGCCAGGTTTTCCCCTCTTGCCTTGACGGCCCAGTTGCATGATTTTCCCCAGAATTATAATCATAGGATCAAATGATACGATGTTGAATGAAATGCTTCTTCCCAAAAGCACTTGGATTGGTTTAATGATTTTGTTGACCTGGAAGAGGTTGATCATGAGGATGCGAAAATGATATTGTTCACGTAGAGTCTCTCAGGCGAGGTCGGAAAGTGGTTTAAGGCCCTTCGAGCAGTGAGTATCCCTCACTTTGCAGCTTTTGAAACATTATTTATTTCCAGATGGGGCGATAAAAAGAATCATCTGCAATTGCTAACTCAGTACAACAATATAAAAATATCACCAGAGGAAACGGTACAATATTTTTCAGCTAGATTCATGAAATTTTATAACTCCATTCCCACAGAAGTCAAACCCCCTCCTGGAGGTGCTCAACTTCAATACGTTGATTCTTTTGACAGTGGAATTGCCTTGTTGTTAAGAGAAATAATATCTAATACCTTAGTTGCTATGATGAGCGACGCATTTGAAGTTGAAGTAAACATGATGGCGTCGGGAAAGATTAAACAAAATTTTGATAGAAATAGAAAAAATCCCCAAGAGGACACGCAACCCTCTACGTCTCAATCATCCGATGAAAAGTTCAATTTTATGATGAAGACCATGGAAAGGCTTATGGAAAGGATGTCCATGGAGAACAAGTGTACCACCATAGAGGAAAACAATTTCCATCCTAGAAATCAAAACTTTAGAAGAGCTCAAGTTCCGTAGATCAGGCAAAGGGACTAGAGAGATCAAGGTGATCAGCATATAAGACCCCCTTTCCAAAACAACTACACAAATGAAGAATTTTATCAAATGATCCAAGACCAGATGCATTGTTGTGACGATATAGATACATACATGTTCTTAACCAAGGAGAACATGATCAATATATGGATGTAAATGATGGTTTTATGTTGGAGAATGATGATATGTTGTCTTCGGAAATGGAGGAGTTCAAGAAGGGATATCACAATGAAATCATGTAGTTTCAGAAGGAATTAAACTCAGGAGTAAAAATACACCTGCAGAGCCCCTGAAGATAAATCCCATGAAGGAACCCCAGGTGAATACTCCCTCTTCAAGCCAACCAAAGAAAGATAATTCAACAAGGGATGTGTCGGAGAAAGGAAAATCAAAGGAAGAATCCCTAAAGAAAGCACCTGAGGCGAGAAAGGAAACGGGCGTCAAATATGTAGATAAAGATCCTCCTCCTTTTAATTTTGAGAGAGAAATGACCAAAATCAAAATCTATATTCCATTTAATGAGATAATCAAGAAGGGAGAGTATAGAAACCAGATCATTAAGATGTTAAAGATGGGAGAATCTCTCAACACCTTGAACGTCCAAGATGACCACCATGCCATCTTATTTGGTCTGTGCGTAGAAGAAAGTGGTGATACCAATAATGTTCCTCTTTTCTATGTTAGTCTCAAAATTCATGACGTGACTTCACATAAATCCATGTTGGATTCGGGCACGTCACACAATCTCATGCCGAAGGTGGTCATGGATGAGTTGGTCTTGGTCATCACAAGGCCTTATAAAGATATTTTCTCTTTCGACTCAAGAAAGGTGAAATGCTTGGGTTTGATCAAAGACTTGGTTGTATCATTATCCCAAATTCCATCGAAGAATCTGGTCATGGACATGGTGGTTTCCAACATTCCCCAAAAATTTGGCATGTTGTTATCCAGATCTTGAGCTGCAAAGTTAAAGAGAACCTTGCAGATGGACATGTCTTATGCTACCATCCCAATTTTTGGCCAAGAAAGGATACTATACAGAGAGGTGTTGCTCAATTATATGGTGAGTAGTAGACCCCAATCGAATAATCATCCTATCTACTATGTCGACACCGAAATCGGCTCCTCTATTTTTTACAATAACTTGAGTTTTGAAGAGGGGGAGCCAACAACTTTCATGACTATCGCAGACAAGATCGAGCATCGAACAGAGGAAAGCGTAGATCAAAGAAACCGTGCGAGAAATTAAATGTGGAATATGAGCTTCAACGGAGCTTTCAGCAGGGAGGGAGTTGGAGCTGGTGTGTGGATTAACCCTCCCAAAGTGGGTACAAAACTCTACTCTTACAAACTTGCCTTCGATTGTACAAATAACATGGTCGAATATGAGGCACTAATTTTGGGTTATGAGAAATTTAAAGGAATTGGGCGCTAAAAGGATAGTGGTACATGGATATTCTGAGCTCATCATAAATCAGGTGAAGGGTATATACCAATACAAGCACCCTATAATAAGAGCATATAGAAATCTAGTGTTGGATCTCCTTGAAGGGTTTTCAGAGTACAATTTGTCGGTGATCCCTAGAGGGAAAAATCAAATTGCAGATGCTCTAGCCACCTCAGCCTCAGTGTTCAAAATTCCAATTTTTCCCAATAAGAAGTATGAAATTGAAGTCAAACACAGGCCCGCAGTACCTGATAACATCAAATATTGGCGCGAGTGTTTGAAGATGACAAACAGGTGGAGATGTTCCTCCAAATGAGCGACGAGTTCGCTAATGTGAATATTGATGATGAGTGTTGTTATGAAGAGGATGAAGACGCATCTATGCGCAATAAAGATGACCCATTTCAGAATCAAATAGTTGAAAGGGATATAGTGCATCTGAAAAACAACATTATCCCTAAAGGTTTGGTCCCACTAGAAAAATTGTTTGATGAAAACAATGTAGCCAGAAATCCTAGAATCACTGCGAACGATGAGGATATTGAGGATTGCAACATCAGTACTCAAGAGAATCCTAAGATAATTATACTACCAAAAACACTCTGCCTGGAATTCAAACAAAGGTACATTAGCCTCATGAAATATTTCCCCGACGTTTTTGCATGGAGTTACAAAGATTTGAACGTTTACGACACTGGAGTGATTCAGCATGTAATCCCCATCAAGGAAGATTAGAAACATTTCAAGAAAAAGTTGAGGAAAATCAACCCTCTGTTGCTACCACTGATTGAAATGGAGGTAAAGAAATTATTTGATGCCAAAATTATTGTGTCCTTGAGATTTTCAAAGTGGGTGGCTAACCTTGTGCCTGTAAGAAAGAAAAGCGGTGAAATAAGATTCTGCATGGACTTTTGGAATCTAAACAGGGTGTCTCTCAAAGACAACTATCCACTCCATAAGATGGATTAAATCCTGCAGAAGGTGGTTGGATCCCAGAAAATATCGATGTTGGACGGTTTTTCTGGTTACAATCAGATCATGGTGCACCCGGACGACCAGGAGAAGACAGCCTTTACAACACCTTGGGGTACGTTCATGTATGCAAAAATGTTGTTTGGGCTTATGAACACTAAAGTGACTTTCCAAAGGGATGTGGATATAGAATTCACTAAGGAGAAATACAAATTTATCGCGATTTACTTAGATGATATCATAGTGTTTTCTGATTCCGATGAACAACATCTTGAACATCTAAAGAAGGTTTTTCAGAAATGCAGAAAGTTTGGCATCTCATTAAATCTGGAAAAATCAAACTTCGGGATGCAAGAAGGAAATTTTTTGGGACACATCATCTCAAAGGAAGGCATAAACATAGACCCCAGTAGGGTTGAATGGATTATGAATATTGACACTCCTAGGAGAAAGAAAGAAGTGTAGTCTTTTCTTGGAAAGGAAAATTTTCTGAGGAGGTTCATTCCCAATTTGGCCGAGATTATAAAGCACATCATGAATATGGTCAGGAAAGGAAATGATATAAAGTGGACTCCTAAATATAGGAAGTCGTTCTAAGATATTAAGGTGGTGCTGACCAAAGCTCCAGTGTTAGCCAGGCCCAATTTCACAAAGGACTTTATCTTATTTTGCTTTGCCTCAAAACACACCATCGTTGGCATCTTGTTACAGAAGGATGAACAGAATTTTGAAAATCCCATAGCTTATTTCAACAAGACATTGAGAGACTCCCCACTAAGGTGTGATATCATGGAAAAATAAGTATATGCCTTAGTGAAGGCCCTCAAGGAATTCAAAACTTATATACTACATTCTCGCATCATCACTTATGTGCCAAACAATTTCGTCAAGGATATCTTAACTCAGCCTGATCCTGAAGGGAGAAGGGGTAAATGGATCACAGTCATGTTGTAATATGACCTTGAAATCAAGCCTTCAAAGCTGATTAAGGGTCATTGGCTCGCAAAATTGATGGCGCAGTCGAACTGTGATATTTTGGGAATAAATTTCATTGATGATCTGTTGGAGAATCCACAGAAAGAAACGGTCCTACAAGTATCTCATAAATTCATTGATTCACCTTTGTACGTTGACATTATTTATGTGTTAAGGAATTTGCAAGATCCTCCAGGGTTAAGAAAAACCAAATCCAGGTTTTTGAAGTTGAAAGCGACTAAATTTTTCATCTTGGACAATTCTCTATATTGGAAGGATCCAGGAGGGATCTTGCTAAATTGTTTGTTGGAGGAAGATATGAAACGGGCTATCAAGGAGTTTCACAAAGGAGACTATGGGGGGCATCATTACTCGAAGACCACGGTGCACAAAATATTGAGGGCGGGATTCTATTGGCCCAGTATTTTTGTGGATGTATACAAGGAAGCATCCAGTTGCCACGAATGTCATATATTCGATGGGAAAAGGAAACTGCAACCCCTGCCTTTAAAGCCTATCTCTGTCGAAGCATTGTTTATGCAATGAGGTCTAGATTTTATAGGAGAAATTCATCCTCCATCTTCAGCTCATCACAAATGGATACTGACGGCCACAAAATACTTCACCAAGTGGATCGAAGTGGTCCCCATAAGGAAAGCTACCAACATAGTTATCATTCAGTTTTTAGAGACTAATATCTTGTCTAGATTTGGTTGCCCAGTCAAGATTATCACCGACAATGCGGTGACATTCAAGTATTAGAAGATGGAGAAGTTTTGCAGTGATTACAACATAACTCTGGGGCATTCTACAGCTTATTACCCATAGGGTAATGGATTGGCTGAGTCATCTAACAAAATTTTAACCAGGATTATTAAGAAACTTATACAGGACAACAAGAAGGCTTGGCACAAGAATCTTATCTACGCTCTATGGGCTGACAGAATCACTACCAAAAATTCCATCTCCACATCACCTTTCCAAATTGTATATGGTGCGGAGGTAGTTTTTCCCACCTCATTGGGATTTCCAATCAGGATATTGTTGCAAGAGCAGGAACAAACCAAATGATGCTCAAAGGAGGATAAACCAATTGGTACATGTGCAACAAATGAAGGAACAAGTCTTCAATGAATCACAGCTTCACCAAGACATAATGAAGAAGATTTTTTACAAACACACTAAGCAGGAGGATTTCAAAGTAAATGATCTGGTACTGAAGTGGGACGTGAGGAATGAAGACAAAGGTAAGCATGGAAATTTTGATCACCTTTGGATGGGGCCATTTACGATTGTCGTGTATCATGGGAACAATGCATATTTGCTACAAGAACTTAACGGAGAAATCACTGGTGGATGGCTTGTGAATGGCAAGTTCCTCAAACATTATCTGGTTTAGTAAGTATTTCAGTTTGTCATGTCATTGTAAATAGCCATTTTTATTTTTTTCAAAGAAGGCATTTTGAGTCAGTAGTCAGCGGAAAATTGAATCCCAAAGTGAAGGCCCTAAGTTTATGCTGAGTCTAGTCGTAACTATGTCAAGTGGGTCTGGGATGAGTCTTTTCCATTTTTTTTTAGAGTCTGTAAATCAAATAAATCCCAATGGTCAGGCACCCAGTCTTTTGTTCTTTTCCACCTCACCAGAATGATAGAATCCCCATTGGAGCCAGCTGTTAGCACTGTGATTTTTACAGGTTAGAGTCAATCCTAGATGAGTCACAGTTCATGTGTCGAAGCATGTGAAGTCGGGTACTAAATAATGAATAGGTTGAAATCAACAAGTGGAATATCTGGCCCTTGGAGTCGAGAAAGGGCATCATAATTAGTCATGTGCGGCTTGTAAAGGTCATTTCCCCAAAAGATCGAAGTCCTGTCAGAAAGAGAGAATTTACGTGCTAGATGTCGAGGCAAGTTGTTGGAATAAAGGTCACTTCGATGGATATAATGACCATCATCACCTAATTATGAAGTCAGAAAGGTCAAGAAATCATGGCGCTCATATCACGTATACTCTACAGCTCTTATCATCTATACTTTGAACACTTCAGGGTGTACCCGTCACGCGAGTTTGTTGCGTGAATATTCATCCTACTTCCAAACTTCTCGTCACCATGGATTTATCGTCCTCTACCATGATTCCATCCCTTGCCCATTCAAGCATAAATATTGGTCACCTTGCATGCTTCTCCTTTACCTTCCGAATTTGTGCATTGTTTGTGTACTTTTCTGCAAGTCCTGGGTCCTTTCGTTGTGGGAAAGTTGATTTCCATCATTTCTATTCCGAGTCTATTCATTCAAGTTGTCACATATCCTTCATTTCTAATCATTTTTTGGAGTTTGTTGCGAGATAGTGTGCCAAACAATAGTTCTTCTCGCGTTCAGCCTCTCTTCTTTGTAGCTTCCTCCTGTCACGTTGAATTTCTTTCCACGTTTAGATTATTTGTCTCACAACCAGTCTCTTAGTTCCTTCCACCACTCCAGAATTTTTCGTCATGCTTCCTTGCTGTGACAAGCCTACCATTGTTGTTTATCACCACGTCGATCTCCTTCTACGTCGAAGTTTTCCATATCACATTGTGGTCGTGCAATGGATTCTTGGGGTTGATTCCACTCGTCGCTCAAATTTTATGTCATTGTTGTTTAAACAGATCTCTGTGAAGTATATCATTCTCATCTGCCACACAGAGAGGGTTTTATTGTTCATTACTATGCACGAGAAACAAATACACATTTTCATCATGGCAACATCCCAAGGCATAAGAAAGAAGGCACAAAGCGACAGGGCCGTGAGGTCATAGCCTCATGACTTGGAATTAATCAATGAAGCCCTGAATATCATGGAATCTTTTGAACAGGTCAGATGTATGTGTTATTGTGAGAAGATCAAAGGATACAATGCGAAGCTAGCTGAACAGTTCTCTCTTAGGTTTGATGGGTTCTGCACGACCATTGTGGGAATCACATTCCGGGTGACGAAGGAAACTCTATCAGTTGCAACGGAGATCCCTCCACGCAGTGAAAAGTGGTCTAAAGGCATGCCTTTAGACGTATTATGTTATGAATACTTTATCAAGCCAAACTTTCTAAATGGGAAAATTGGAGCGGGCGTTCTGACTCAATATCTCCGGGAGTCTTTCCAAAAGCTCCTAAAGGTGATTAGAAGGTATTTCACCTGTGAAGGAAGTTTTGATGGAGTATACCTGATCTGAAAATAGGGGTCTGACTTGTTTTTCTATGCAAGCACCCTCTACTCCATTAAAATAAACTTTAGGACCTTGCTCAATGTCTTAGTTGTGCAAGAGGATTTATGTGTCAAGTCAAGGATTTTCTTATGTGTTTATGTGTGAGGTTCTTTAAAAGGTTAAATGTTGTTTAAATAAATACAACAGAAACATAACATGCAGCAAAATATAACTAGAAACTCACAACAATAAGAACATGATAAAGGAGTTCACCCCCAACTGGGCTACATCTCCTTGAGCCTCCATCAATGGACTAGGATCTCTGGGATTAGTTTTTCAAAGATTATTTTACAAGTTTCTGCTCAACTCCAATGGATTTATTGATTGTACCATTGGGTTCACAATACATAAAAACCCCAAAAATGACTAATAGAACTCTGAAAACGGACCATGGCTCATCCGGGCATGACCTCTTCTAATGGTGGCCTTGAGCTTCCTTGTGGAAAAAACACCTGCAAAAGTCCTCAAATGCCTATGAAACCTGTCCCAATGAGTTCAGAGCATAACAATTATTCAAAAATTACTATTCAGACACAAAAAAAAGACTTGGGCTCATCTGAGCATGACCTCCTTCAATGGTGGCCCTAAGCTCCCTGGAGCTCTCTGAAACTTAAAGGTAGAAAAACCTACAAAATAAGTCTCCAAATTCCTTTGAAAACTGTTCCAATGGATTCAGAACATTCAAAAACCCCTAGCTGGGCTTTTTCAACACCTCATTTGGCCAAAAATGAAGCAGTTAGGCCTCCTGCCATTTTCCTCCTTCAAGCTTGTTGTCTCTGGTTCGCCAATTCGCACCTCTTGTGTGAGTAACATGGCTTCTGGAAGTTTTCCCGTGCCTAAACCCAGCACATGCGTGCATGCCTGCAAAACATGCCAAATTGTAGAATAGTTAGGGAACTAAGCCCCCGAATCATAGTGGTGTTGGGCGCATGGGGGGCCATATGGCCACGTCCCAGCGCAATTTCAGGCTCAGTTACAAAGTGGAACGAGTGCTTGAAAATTGTCCAGTTGTGTGGGTGTTAACCGTTTGAGTGGTTTTGAATCCGCACACATTATGTGGCAATGGTTGTATGGTATGTGCATAGAACCGGGGTCGGACGCCCGAAATACACCAAAATTTAACTTTAAATTAAAGTGTCCACTCATATATAACAAGGAACATGTGGTGGCACACTGGTTGGGCAGCCTCTTCCAAAGTTATTGCATAGTATATGGAGGTACAGGGTTCGAATCCCATGGACTCCATAAAATTTTACACACCATACCCAAGGTGCCACCTGACACCATATCATTTGACAACAAATGCCACGTGTCAAAATCTCATTTGCCCACATTTCTGCCCAAACTGCCAACTCAACATCTTGCCACATCAACCTCATGCCATGTCGATGTATGGTCATGTCACATCAGCATGTCCAATCAGCACCTGCCACATCATCACCTGTATGAACTGTATAGTCAGCAACTTTTCTTTTCCCTGTTTGGCAAATCGAACAGAATGTGATATCTCACTCATACGATGTCCATTTGACCCCATTCGAAGTGTGTTGGGTTCGTGACAATGAGGGATATGCACCTATTTGTTTTGAGGTGATTCCAAACACTTTGATTTTTGGGCTAAAATTTGACCCCTGGTCTAGATTCTGATCACATCTTCCCACTGAAAGGATTTTGGACCCACAAAAGCTGATGATTATCTACCTGAGCTTCAATACTCTTCTTATTCCAAGTTCTATCAACTGATTCTACTTGAAAATTCTTTTTGGCAATCACCTGGGTACCTTGACATGCCTTGCACTACAACTAGCTATGTCCCTCGACCACTGTTCTCTGGTTGGTGCTGACCCACTGTTCTCTTTGTTCTTGGAAGAATAACAGCCTTCCCACTGAGAATCAAGTCCCTCTTGTGAACTCTTTGGCATCAACACAATCCTCTCTACAATGGCTGCAAAAAACATTTCCTGCGACATCTTGTCACAAACCAAGAAAACCATCAATCTTGAAAACAAACTTTATACGAGACTGAAAATGATGCTAACAAAGTCTTTTTTCTCTTCAAGCAAATGGTCGCATCTTGTACTTCATAAAAATACATGGCGTTTTCCTGCATCTTGGTGTACTCAATATCGACTTACAAGCCGACAAACACCATCGACTAAACATAAGTCGAAAAACATGATCGACACAACATAGTCATCAAGACAACATCGACACAAGTCGAGACTCAATTGAAACATATCGACATTCCCAAAATGACAAGTCGACATTCATGATACACAACCATGTTAGAATCATGAGTCACTCATAATGAACTATCACAAAGATCATTGTCTACACATACAAAATCACATGCATGTGCATATCTCTTCAACTCTCCTTCAAGTACAAACATAAGTACATAACCCCAAAAACATGTGGTTACATAAGAGCTGAAATGAAAAGTTATATGGCTGCTATAAGTGAGTATCATACCCATCTTTTACATCCTCCTGGCGAAGTTGTGCAACAACAAGAATGCCTTCAAAAGAATTGCATCACATGCAAACTTGCATCATGCAAGTTATGATAAGCTACTACAACTTGTCATACTTCCAACAGAAAAGCATACATAAGGCTAAAATATGCATCTATAAATAGAGAAATGCAAGCCTTACTTGTTCAAGAAATCCAACCATTTCTTACCAAGCCAACTCAATGGTGAATTTTTCTGCTGAAAATCATCTTCTTGTGAATCATCTTGACTCACATCGATGATGGAATCTCCTCTTCCATTCTTTCCAGTGTCTTTATCCATCTGCTTCCCGTGTTGTGGATGAGTGGTTGGATACAATGTCCAACATTGGTCAATGAGATGAGCCCTCTTCTGGCAGTGAGTGAAAATCTTTTGCATCTTCTTTTCAAGTTGCCTTTGCTTGGAAAGTTTCCTAAATGTGGTCAATCTTTTCCAACATCTTGAAACATGATGGTTATCTAAACCACAATATGTACATGGACTTTTTCTTCCATTTTTACATGCAAATTTACCATGCTTAACATAATCAAAAGCAACCAAATTATAGGCAAAAATATACCTTGAACATTCACCTTTATCGCCTTCTTGAGGAGGTGAATTTGAAGAGTCACTAGCTCTCTTTTGAAGACCAACAATAGTGTTCTTGTCCTCATGGCTATCACAACTCTTTTGTTTCAAACATTTGCATTCATCTTGAACACATACTTTGCATGCTTGAGGGATTGAACTTGCAACAAAAGTTCTTGAACATTCACCTTTATCGCCTTCTTGAGGAGGTGAATTTGAAGAGTTACTAGCTCTCTGTTGAAGACCAACCAAAATGTTCTTGTCCTCATGGTTGTCACAACTCTCTTGTTTCTCACATGTGCATTTGTCTTGAACACAAACTTTGCATGCTTGAGGGATTGAACTTGCAACAAAAGTTGTTTTTGGAACTGTTTCCCTTGTCTCCTCAACTTTGGAATATGCTCCATCTTTGTGTTCATATCCAAGACCCCTATACTTGGGCCTCTCCTCAACAACAATAGGCTCAATAATGCCTTGTGCATGCTTGCCAAACCCTCTACCTTCATAGCCCATTTTTAACAATAACTTGGACCCTATTCCTCTAGTGTCATTTTCAAAAACACCAAAGCATTCACCTTGAGAGGAATTTGAAGAAAAACCAACATTACATACCTCATGTTCATGCATGTACTTGGTAAGGGTTTCCTTTGCCTCATGGAGTTGAGTCTCCATCTCATGCAACTTTTCAAG
>SNQJ01S0050842.1:25725-59466 GCA_010110895.2 Picea sitchensis
TTCACTTAATGAAAACAATTGACCTAACTAACAAGGTTTTCTCTTTCATCTAGTTAATGCATGTTATACATGTTTGAAGAATGTAAAGACCTAGAGTGAAAGGTTCCTAGCTACACAACTTTGTTTTCATTTTGATATGACATCTAAAACATAGTTATCAATTTGGCGAGAACTCTCAAGAGCTTTCATTTTTTAGAGGTTGCATTTAGTGCCTATTTTTATCTTCATTTCGAAAAGTAGTGTTATCGGTAGCACTCTTTTTTTCGAGGTTAAAATTATCACCTTTTGCAATTGTAGCTTTAACAACATTATAATGGTGTTGACAAAAACCTTAATATCAACTCTTGAATCGAAACATGGCACTAACAACATCATCATTTTTATTTTTGAGGTTAAAACGACGACTTCTTTGAAACTTCTAAACTTGAAAATCGGTGTTGTTGCAACCAAAACCTTAAAATTTACCTATGAATTGAAAAGTGAGGCTCATAGTAGTGACCCTCTCTTTTTTTAAGAATAAAATTACAATTTGGACTCATAATAGAGACCCATTTTTTTAAGAATAAAATTATAAGTTTTTGAAATTATGACCTTGACAACTGGTTCCTTTGAAACTAAAAACTTAAAACCAAACACAAAATAAATAAATAAAAACATTATCAATAACACTCTTTTTTTTCAAACTCAATTTTGTAACATTTTAGAAACCATAAATCAAGATCTTGACATTGTTGTAAGCAAAATTGTTAAAAAAAAAAAAAAGAAAAAACTAAAAAAAAAGACCATAAGAAAGAAAAAAAGGCATGATTTTCTTAAAAAAATAAAGATAAAAAAACAAACATTTCAAATTTAAAAATCAATTAAAAACAAGAATAAAAAAGGAAATAACAAAAAAAAAATTAATAAAAGAAAAAAATTAAATTAATTTATTGGAAATTATTTTTTAAGAAAAAACAAATTAAAAAAAATCAATATACTTTTCTAATAAAATATATTAAAATATATTGAACAGTTTAAAATAATAATAATAATAATAATAATAAACAATTTATAAAATTTATAAATAAATAAAACCATACATTAAAAAATAAAAAATTGAACGGTTTAAAAAAAAATTAATAAAAAACAATTTAAAACTAAATTTAAAAAAATTATAAATAAATAAAACTATACATTAAAATCTTTTAAGCAAATAAAATATATGAAAAAAATTTAGGAAACAAATTATTTAAAAAATAAAAATAAAAAACATCAAAAACTGTTTAAAAACAAAAACACAAATTAAAAACTTTTAATAAACCAGATTTAAAAAAAGGTTAAACAATGTATATGGTGAAGAGGTCATGATATACATCACAATGGGGAGAGAGGGTGATGTTGGCATCACCCCACCCCCAAAACGTCGTGTATACGTTATATACTGTTTTATTAATATTTCTTTTAGTCCACATAATTTATCCAATATTTCTTTTTACTAAAAATGTTAATGTTTTACTAAATATTACCCCATTCCACATGGTTTACCAAATATTCCTCTCTACCCAAAATGTCATGTATACATGGTACATACCACATATACATCACATATACATCATGTTTGGGGATAAAGCTATGCGAGGGGTCAATTTTAAGGGTTTGGGTACAATGGTACTGATTGTCAAGTACAAAGGTTTCAAAGAAGTTGTAGTTTTAACCTCAAAAATAAAAATGGTGTCGTTGTTAGAACGACTTTTCTATTCAGGCATTTATTTTAAGGTTTGTGTTGACGACATTACAAATTCTTAAGGTTATGGTTGCAAAAGGTGGTAATTTCAACCCCCCCAAAAAAACAAAAAAACATGTGCTACCAGTAGCACCACTTTTCGAAGCAGGGGTTAATTTTGGTGTTTTTCACCCAAAAATACGGGTTTTTAGAGTTAGAGTTCTCATTTTGAGGTCATAGTTCTCATCAGGTCGATAATAATGTTCTAACTTTGGGAGTTCATTTCTATTTGTTTTGATAGATATTGCATTGGAAATTCCATACCTGGTTTGGATGATTCAACTAGCTAAACTCAAATCAATTTTGAAATGAAATTATTGACTCGGCCTGAATGAATGAGCTAGCTAAAATTCAATCGATTTTGTTTTGGATGAATAGAAATCACTTCAAAGATATTTGTTTCTCCACCTATGACTGGTAGTTTTCTAGATTCATCAATGCTAAATGTATTTTAAAGTAGTGTCATGGTCAATAGCTCTCTTGGAAATGAGAAATATGATTGCAAGTAATAGTGTACAAGTCCACCCACTTATTCTTATCTTCTAACCTGATTGTAAGGACCCAGGAGAAGCAACCCAACAAAGAAAAATAAAACTTGTACCCACCCATGCTTGTATCCTCTTTGGATTGAGCAATTTTGTTTTGTGTTATCACTACAACAATCAACATTGGAAGTTTTTGTGATAGATCGAAGCTCAACCCTTGCAAATGCACAAGTTGAAAGGAGAAGAGATTCACTACATCCCTCCTCATCATTACCTCTCCTAAAATGACCATGAAAGGCAAGCAAAGACATTGATTTATAACCCTGTTTAGTGTAAACCCCTTCCAAATCCCACCCCATCAAAAACACAACACTGGAGCTATTACCCTATGCAAAGAACCCCCATCCCTCTAGCTACACAAGAGATTACTTTCCTTTTTAGACCTAGATCAACCTCCACATGGAAACTTGACCAATTACCCTTTGAAACACACACACACACACAAAGAGAGATATTTGTTGTCAAAAATAATGACAAACAAAGCAATATCATTACAATGAGTGGATTAGGCCATTATTAGATGGTGTTAATACACTAAGGAAACTTAAAGTAGTGAAAGAATCCATTTGGCTACCCACAATTATTGTTATTAGTGATTAGTGTTCAAGGAAATCAAGTGTGCAATGCCAAAGCTAAAGACATTCATTCTCCCTACCAAGATGGATGGGGAAGTTTGGTTATTAACCCTAAGCCTTTGTGGGTGATAAGGTGCCAAGGCCCTTCGCACCAACTCACAATTGAACTAACATTAGGATAAACAACTAGAAACATACCCATGATTAGTTTATTGATTTGAAGGTTTTCCACATTGTTTCCATGCAATGAAAAATGTGACAGCTGGAGCGTTGTGGTGTAAAATGCATGGACTCTAAAAAAAAGTTTGACATATATGGGTAGTGAAAACAACTAAGCTGATTTTGGCAGTAATGAACTCGTGTTTCAAAGCATATAACTTTTTTTATAATAGATATCTGGACTTTTGGATTTATAACAAATGTTATCTACAACCAACACCTTCGGATAATACATGTGAGCATACACTAACAAGAAAAATAGTTGATACACATGTAATTGGGATAACATATGATTAATTCTCTCTCGTATTATGATTTGAACTTCATATTAATCCTATAGAATTTAAACGAAGTATTTCTAATGCTTATTTATGATTAGAAGCATGAATGTGATCACTTCCACTTTTTAGAAATTTACTTCTTATGAGTTATATTCATAACCTACAAATAATAAATCCACCCAAGGTGAATCCTTCCGTTATTTTCTGATTTATTTGAAATTGAATTTTCTTAATGGCTATAGTCTTATATGATCAATAAGCAAAATTCATGGAGGGAAATAGAAAATGGGCTTAACAAAAAGATTTATTTGAAATTGGATTTCCTTAATGGCTATAGTCTTATATGATCAATAAGCAAAATTCATGAAGGGAATTAGAAAATGGGCTTAACGAGAAGATCCCAAATGTTGAGTATTTAAATGTTGGAGAAACATATAAACTTTTGCAAACAATCTACATTATTATTTCAAAAGTGCTTAGTTATAGAGGAGATTATCCTTCTAATAAGAAAAGTGCAAGAGACACGGTAAGGATTCCATCAACATTCAAAAATTTCAATCAAGAGGTTGGAATAGGTCATTTGAAATTCTATTGTGATGGTTTTCCATTTGAAGTCATCATGATGCTTTTGCAGCATGTTCAAAATGAAATTGGGCTTTTTATCCATTGCAATATTACCTCATCTTCTTATTTAGAAACCATTCATCACCTTCACAAATGCCATTGTGTAGATGATTTATACGCACACCATTGAACATACACCATTGTTTCAATGTGCCATTGAACATATACCATTGTTTCAATGTGAATTTGAAAGTGCCTACAATCCTTTGAACAAAATTTTGTAGTGAGATTTTTTTGTTAGAATTGAATGTGTTCCTCAAAGTGGGAATATTCCTCTTACAAACCTTGGGAGTCCTATTCAGGAACATATTTTTTTAATTTTTTGACTTAAGAATTTGTGGTAATATTAATGTAAATATTGTATGAGGGTTATTTCTTCATAAAACTATTAGCTATGCATTGTTTTTAGTTTCACTTAATGACCCGAAGGAATTTTTTTTTAGCTTTGGTTAGGAAATAGAATCTAGATGCATATTCAAAAAAATTTGTTGATGGGTAAATGAAACCAAATTAGAGAGAAAAATAATGATCTTTACAATTTTGACATTGTATTCTTGAGCATTCGTGATTAATGTTTTCAAGATCAAACCTTCTGAAATATGATGTGCTTTGCTTGTAGGTGGCATTCAATTCTTCCAATGAAAAGTCCAGCTCAAAAAATTTAAAGAAAATATGAATGAAACTAGACACCTAATTCTTGAGGTGTTCATAGCACCTCATACTGCTAGTGTGCTAAATTATTCAGATACCCACACAAATGGTTTTTAATTTTATTTTTGTTGTCATGTGTTGTACTGCAACTAAAATTTATAAAGGGGTTGTTAGAAGCTTGTACATCTTTATTTTGAGTTATTAGATAGATTTTTATTGTACCGAAAATAATATTTATTTTTCAGACTGAGAAATGGGTCTATTGAAACAGAGTTGCCAAGTTTTGGGGGAACATGAAACCTGGAGAAGAATACCTACCCATACCCATCCTTGTCTTTGATGCCAAATCTAAGACTTGCCCCATTTAAAATCTTAGTAGTAAAAACAATTCAAAAAACAAGAAAATTCCAAGTTAGAGAGAGAAATTGTTAAAGACTTAAAACCCCGTGGCGACCTGCCAATGAATAAATCAAATAAAAGAATGAGTTATGGAAAAAAAAATATGCAATTTGGAGAAGTTTACACTGGAACACATTAGAATCAATATTTTCAGTCTTGGAAACCTTTTGAAAAAATGTGAACAATCACAACCTTTAAATTTTTTTAATAGCCGACCTCTAATAGTTATTTATGAATATGCCTTCTCAACTTTGTCTAGGTTTTTCATAAAGAAAAAGTCTCTAATATCTGAGCTACTAGAAGCATACATAATTTGTTCTTATAATACTTGGATTTTATCCTAATATGTTCAAGCTATTTGTCATTCTACATAGCAGATTCAATTGTTCAAGACAACACTAACTCAAGTATTGAGTGAAGTGACGCAGTCGTGCCACTCACCCCGCGCGTCCGCTCACAGGATCTACTCTTCCTTCTCGACCCCGAAGAATTTCAAATGTCCTTCTAATTCCCTATTGGGAATTTTCCGCACCCACAAAAGTTCTCCAAAAGATCTCCCCAAATTGATCGGGGAATCGGACTTCGCAGTTTCGTGAGTCCTGAGGTCGTGTGGTTTTGGATTCTCAAAACCCCGAACCCCGACGCAAGTGAACGCTGACCCTTACCTTTGAATGTCAGAGCTTCTGTTGTCGTGATTTTGAAACTCGCGATGCCAAGCAACTCGTCTTACCGACTCCCGATGCCTAATACGCCGAAACTCCGATGCACATGTGCGAGTTGACTTTTCCACTTCCCGTCACTTCTATCAGGACTTCAGATTTCGCAGGATCGTGGATCCTAATGCCAAAATGTCTGGGACTTTCCTTTCCCCGAACTCCGATGCAGTGTGCCACCTATCTTCCACCAACTCCCATGGCTCCACTATCCTTGCACCCTTGGTATATCGCGGATCGCGATTCCAAACTACAAGAATACCCTATCCTTGAAACTCCCGATACTCCGAACCCCAACTTCTTTGGACCTTCTGCCACGCGTGCCAACCAATGGACGGTCTTGATCTGTTGGGATATCACATTTCACAATTTCGCAATTGCCTGTTGCAATGGGTTGGAGTTTCAATTAACGAAACCCTGATACATGATATATGTGTGAATCCAACGGCCCTTCTGGCTCGTATCAATGAATCTGCCCCTCCTGAGATTTACCTCCTGGCGTGGATGTAACCTTCCCTTTACTCTGGTGGATCTGATGACTCATGGGATGTCGCGAATTCTCCCCAGAGAATGTCGATTGTCTATTTCTTCCGATGAACTCGCTGAATGACTAAGTATTCCTCTCCACAGAACTCGTTCTCTTGCTCGCAACCCTGCAACATTTCTCGCCAACCTTCAAGGCACAATGTCATTGCACTATCTTTCGACAAACTCACAGGTCCATCCTTCCTGAGCTTTCCCCACTTCTTTAAATTCTCAAAAGGAAACTCTTTGCTCGCACTCCTTGCAACAAACCTTCAACCATGACTAAGTGGTTGAAGTCTCCGACTCTGTGCACGCCTGCAGCAGTAGTCCTTCGACAGTTCACTCAGGTTCACAACCCTGAGACTTTTACCTGGCCTGCACACTCTTTGCATGGCTCCTGTGCCCAACTACACCTTTGGGATGAATGAGAACAAAATATATCCCTAATTGAACCCTCTGTCAACGCACTCCTTGCGGATACTTCAACTGCACTCCCTGCAGGAATTCTCTGGCTCAAATAGAGAAACAATTGAAACTCATTTCCTCTTCCTTCCAGATTTCAATCTCACCATGAAATCACATACACAATAAGTACGTAAATGTATAACAGGAAACAAACATTCATGAGCATATCAACTTCAATACACAGAGAATCAGACACACAACCATGAAATTGAACCAAACTTCTCCTATTAATTCAATATCAGTACA
The DNA here is from genome assembly GCA_010110895.2 of Picea sitchensis. Taxonomy (NCBI): domain Eukaryota; kingdom Viridiplantae; phylum Streptophyta; class Pinopsida; order Pinales; family Pinaceae; genus Picea; species Picea sitchensis. Next base: position 32,731 of record SNQJ01S0050842.1, read on the forward strand.
TGGGTGTTCTTTGCATAGCTCTCTGCTTGCTCTTCTTTTCCTGAATGCTATATCTATTCCAGAATAATGTTACAAAGTACAATGAAGGTGTCTATATCCATTCACCCTCCTTCTTTCTAAACTGTCTAATCTATGAATTAAAACCCTATCTACCTGCATTAACTATATTAAATTCCGGTTATCTACTATAGACGAGAGCGAATCACTCAAGGTCCAATACAATATACAAAGGCGCTCCTTCATAAATGGCTTCATTAAGATTTGGCGCATCAACTTCAAAAAGATTTTAAAGCAATTTATCATGTGCTCAAAAATACTTTGTGCTGACTCCACGCTCGCTTGATATTTGCGATTTTCCTGCATCATACTCCCTCACTTGAAAATTTCATGGGCTCCTGTCCATGAGCTCCTGCACGGTATATCCATGCTTCAGAATCCATGTTTCAATTTCCCAGCTGGAATCTTCCACTGGATGGCCCTTCCATTTGACCAGATACTCATAGTATTCTTTCCTCCTGGTCTTCTTACCCACTCTCTTGTCTAGTATGCATTCCATTTGCGGCTTCTCTGCAACTGGCATCTGCTTTATCCATTGGACCACTGGCTGCTCAGTTCTAGTCTCTGCTTCTCCAGCCCTGTATGAGTATAAATCTGCGACATTGAATATCAGAGATATTCCAATCCCATCTGGTAACTCGATCTCATAAGAATTTTCCCCCAATCTCTTCAAGACCTTACATGGCCCAATTTTCTTCATTTTCAACTTATTGTATGTTCCCCTCAGGAACCTCTCTTTTCTAAAATGTGCTAGAACTAATTCACCAACCTTGAACTGAAGTTGTCTCTTCCACTGATCGGCTCTACGCTTATACTCCTGACTTGAATTTAGCATTCACTGTTTCACCTGGCTGTGAAGTTCCTTCATCGCCTCTGCGAACTCTTCGACACTTGTGCTCCTAGTAGCAGTCTATTCCAGATCTCTCAATTCAGAAACTCTCTGTGGTTGTGTGCCATACACTATCTGAAATGGGTTTCGGCCCGTGCTCCTGTTCACTGAATCATTGTATGCGAACTCGGCCTACAGCAATATTTTATCCCATTAGTTGTGGTGCTCTGTCACCAAGCTTCTCATTAAGTCCCCGAGACTTATGTTCACCACTTCTGTTTGCCCATCCGTCTGAGGATGATAAGCTGAACTAAACAACAAGTTAGTCCCCAACTTCTTCCATAATGTCCTCTAGAAATGCCCCACGAACTTTGTATCTTTGTTCGAAACTATGCTTCTTGGCAAGTCATGAAGTCAAACGACCTCCTTGAAGAACAAATTTGCGATGTGAGTTGCATCATTGGTTTTCTGGCATGGGATAAAATTTTCCATCTTGGAGAACCTATCCACTACCACAAAGACGGAATCAAATCCTCTTTGCGTCCTTGGCAATCCCAATACGAAATCCATGCTAATTTCATCCCATGGCCTCTCGAGTACGGGTAATGGTTGATAGAGTCCTGCATTCTGCTTTTTTCCCTTGGAATGCTGGCAAATTCTACATCTTTCTACAAACCTCTTGACCTTTGACCGCATTCCTGGCCAAAAGTATGACTCACTCAGCTTCTCAAATGTCTTATCATGACCGAAATGTCCGGCCAATCCTCCATTGTGTTTCTCCTTCAGCAGATTCTCCCTCATGGAGCAATTTCGAATACACAACCGATTGCCTCTGAACAATAATCCTTCTTGGATCATATAGTCTATCCAAGGGCTTCTATCTCTAAGAACTAGATTCTCAGCTGCTTCATATGCTTCCTTAAAATCTTGATCATCTGCATACATGTCCCTGAGATCATCAAAGCCTAACGTCCTGACTTTGAACTCCTGCATCAGCAAACATTTCCTGCTCAAAGCATCAACCACTTTGTTAGAAGTACCTGAAATATGCTTAATTACAAACGTGAAATTCTGCATGTATTCGACCCACTTAACATGCCTCTGATTCAACCTTTCCTATTGAGTCACAAATTGTAATGCATGGTTATCACTATATAAAACAAATTCCTTTGGAATCAAATAGTGCCTCCATTTTTTCAATGCCTGGATGATGGCATAGAATTCCTTATCATACGTGGAGTACTTCAATTTTGCCTCATTCATCCTTTACCTGAAATATGCAATCAGTCTATCCTCCTGACTCAAGACCGCTCCTATGGAAAACCCGCTTGCATCACATTTTACTTGAAATGTCTTCTGGAAATTCGGCAACACCAGAACCGGTTGTTCCGTAATCTTCCTCTTCAACAGATTGAAGCTCTTCTCAACCTCTTCAGTTCAATGAAAATATTTATGTCTTTTCTTCACTGTATCCATCATCGTTGCACTAATCCCACTGAAATTCCTGATGAACTTTCGGTAGAAACTAGCCAGACCATGAAAACTCCTCACCTAAAAAATATTTCTCGATGATGGCCAATTCTTGATCACTTCTACCTTATTTGGATCCATCCTCAACTCATTCGTTGAAATAACAAAACCCAAGTAAATGAGCTCTGTCTTCATAAATGAGGATTTCTTCATGTTTATCAACAACTTCTCCTGCTTTAGCTTCTTCATCACAATGGCCAAATGCTTCAGATGTTCAGCCTCTGTCTTACTGAAAATCGGTATATCATCCAGATATACGATGACAAATTTCCCGATGAATTCCCTCAGGACTTCATTCATAAACCTCATAAAGGTACTTGGCACATTCGTCAAGCCAAACGGCATGACTAGCCATTCATACAAACCTTCGTTTGTCTTGAATGTTGTTTTCCACTCATCGCCTTCCCTCATACAAATCTGGTGATATTCGCTTTTCAGATCAATCTCTGAAAAGTATTTTTCTCTGCTCAAGCAATCCCTTAAATCATCCATCCATGGCAATGGAAACCTGTACCTGATGGTTATCTTGTTGATGGCCCTCGAGTCGGTACACATTCTCCAACCTCCATCTTTTTTTGGACTGAGTACCGTTGGAATGGCACACGGGCTCAAACTTTCCTTGACCAATCCTTTGTCAAGCAGCTCCTGGACCTGCTTCTTGACCTCTTCATTTTCTTGCGGCGTCAACCTATACGCGGCTTTATTCGGAAAACTAGCTCCTGGTATGAGGTCTATATGATGACTCACACTCCTCATCAGTGGCAATGAATGAGGTAATTCGTCCACCATGATGTCAGCGAACTCTTTCAGTAGTTCTTGAATCTCCTCTGGTAAATCATCAACCCTTGTGCTAGTCAGAACAATCCTTGGTTTCCTGACCACAAAGAATTGTGGATCTTCTTTCTTCTTCACCTCCATAAGAAGTTCCTTCCCACTCATGAGAAGTACAATATTTCCTCCTTCAGGTTTTCCCTCCTTATCTTTTATTGGAAGCAACTTGTGTGTCCTCCCATTCTTCTCTAAAGTATGCATATTCATCTTCCCATCATGAATTACATTCCTATCATATTTCCATGGTCTGGCCAGCAATAAATGACAGACATCCATAGGAATGAAATCACAAAGTACTTTATCATTATACCCTCCTATTTTGAATTCAACTAAACACTATTTAGTGACACTTACCTGATGTCCCTTCTGTAGCCACGAAACTTTGTATGGACTCGGGTGATCAGTCATCTCCAGTTCCAGCTTTTCTACCATCTCTGTTGAAACGAGATTATATGTGCTACCACTATCCATGATAACCTTGCACACCCTATCCTTGGTCTTGCAAGTTGTTCTGAAAAGTCTGGTCCATTGAGCTGAGTCCTCCACCTCCTTCTTAGGTGTTAAGAGAACTTTATGCATCATCAATGACCTTCCGCCTTCAGCATCTTCTTCTTCCACATCTCACCTCCGTGCTTCGGTGATGTGAGCTTCTCCACTGTCCTTCTTTTTCTCCGGAAACTCGAATGACTTGTGCCCATTCTTTCTACACGTGAAGCATGTGATTACTCCACCTCTTCCTCTTCCTTTACCTCTGGTATGAGGTAACATATTTTTATCGGCATGCCCTCCTCTCTGCTCAGTGTGTTGTTCTCTTTGCTCAGCATGTTTCCCTCACTGTGAACTTCCACCTCTCTCGGTATGATTCTGGGGTTTTTTCCAGTCGTCCTTGGGCTTCTGGTTTCTTTCCTAGGCAACTGCCTTGCTTCTTGGCTGACTCTTGCCTCGCCCTCTTTTAATCTTCTTTCAGCTCAGCTTCTCTTCATCTTTCAGAGCCATCTGATAAGCATCCTCCACAGTTCGGATGGTTACCATGCTCATCTCATCCTGGATATCATATCTCAGGTCATTCATATACCTGGTAACTTTCTCATCATCGCTCTCCCGATGACCTGCCCTAATGTTCAGTCGGTAGAATTCCTCTATGTATTCTTTCACTGTCATTAGCTTCTGTCTCAGGGCCTGCATCCTCCTGAACAGAGTAATTTGATAGTCTCTTGGGATGAACTTTGCCTTCATCTTTGCAATCATTCAATCCCAGCTTTTAATTTTCTGCTTACCCTTGCAGCGTCTATCTTATTGTAGCTCGTCCCACCATAATGTTGCGTGTCCCTTCAATCTTGTGACAGTATGCCTGACTTTCTTATCCTCTTCAACATCTTCATAGTCGAAGTAGGTGTCAAGAGCTCTAATCCAATCTAGAATCTCTTCTGCATCCAGATTTCCCTCATAGACTGGAATGTCCATCTTTACCTTTGCACCCATTCTTGCAATAGCTTTGATTAGACGTTCATTGGCTGCATCCTCGGCTACAACTTCTTCTTCGCATTCAGCCTCAACTTTGCTGTCGGAATCACTAAGATCCCCCACATCAGCTGTGCGTCTTTGCGCTGTCTCCATGTCTTCGATTCTAGCTCAGAGATCACGTATTTTCTGCTATATGGATGGATCTACCATCTGCCTGCCTCTTCTTCTATGTACCTCCCTATCCTCTGGATCAGGTGACTGTCTGTCTCTCCTTGGTAGCATGGTGAATTATCCTCTTCTCTGCTACGGAAAGAAAAGAAGAAAACCTGCTCTAATACCACTCTGACGCAGCCGCGCCACTCACCCCGCGCGTCTACTCAAAGGATCTACTCTTCCTTCTCGGCCCCGAAGAACTTCAAATGTCCTTCTGATTCCCTATTGGGAATTTTCCGCACCCACAGCAGTTCTCCAAAAGATCTCGCCAAATTGATCGGGGAATCGAACTTCGTAGTTTCACGAGTCCTGAGGTCGTGTGGTTTTGGATTCTCAAAACCCTGAACCCTGACGCAAGTCAACGCTGACCATTACCTTTGAATGTTGGAGCTTCTACTGTCGTGATTTTAGAACTTGTGATGCCAAGCAACTCATCTTACCGACTCCCAATGCCTAATACGCCGAAACTCCGATGCACACGTGCGAGTTGACTATTCCACTTCCCGTCACTTCTATCAGGACTTTGGATTTCGTGGGATCATGGATCCTAATGCCAAAATGTTTGGGACTTTCCTTTCCCTAAACTCCGATGCAGTGTGCCACCTGTCTTCCACCAACTCCTGTGGCTCCACTATTCTTGCACCCTCGGGATATCGTGGATCGCGATTCCAAACTGCAAGAATACCCTATCCTCGAAACTCCTGATACTCCGAACCTCGACTTCTTTGGACCTTTTTCCATGCGTCCCAATCGATGGACGGTCCTGATTTGTTGGGATATCGTGTTTCGCAATTTCGTAATTCCCCATTGCAATGGGTTGGAGTTTCAATTAACGAAACCCCGATACACTATATACGTGTGAATAAAACGGCCCTTGTCGCTCGTATCAATGACTCTGCCCCTCCTGAGCTTTACCTCCTGGCATGGTTGTAACCTTCCCTTTACTCTGGTGGATCTGATGACTCACGGGATGTCATGAATTCTCCTCAGAGAATGTCGACCTTCTATTTCTTCCGATGAACTCGTGGAACAACTAAGTGTTCCTCTCCATAGAACTCGTTCACCTGCTCGCAACCCTGCAACACTTCTCGCCAACCTTTAAGGCACAATGTCACTGCACTATCTTTTGACAAACTCATAGGTCCATCCTTCCTGAGCTTTCCCCACTTCTTTAAATTCTCAAAAGGAAAGTCTTTGCTCACACTCCTTGCGGAAAACCTTCAACCATGGCTAAGTGTTGAAGTCTCCAACTCTGTGCATGCCTGCAGCAGCAGTCCTTCGACAGTTCACTCAGGTTCACAACCCTGAGACTTTTACCTGGCCTGCGCACTCTTTGCACGGCTCCTGTGCCCAACTACACCTTTGGGATGAATGAGAACAAAAGTTATCCCTAATTGAACCCTCTGTCAACGCACTCCTTGTGGATACTTCAATTGCACTCCATGTAGGAATTCTCTGGCTCAAATAGAGAAACAATTGAAACTCATTTCCTCTTCCTTCCAGATTTCAATCTCACCATGAAATCACATACATAACAATTAATTAAATGTATAACAGGAAACAAACATTCATGAGCATATCAACATCAATACACAGAGAATCAGACACACAACCATGAAATTGAACCAAACTTCTCCTATTAATTCAATATCAGTACATGGGTGTTCTCTGCACAGCTCTCTGCTTTCTCTTCTTTTCCTGAATGCTATATCTATTCCGGAACAATGTTACAATGTACAATGAGGGTGTCTATATCCGTTCTCCCTCCTTCTTTCTAAACTGTCTAATCTATGAATTAAAACCCTATCTACCTACATTAACTATCTTAAATGCCGGTTATCTACTACAGACGAGAGCAAATCACTCAAGGTCCAATACAATATACAAAGGCGCTCCTTCATAACAGGCTTCATTAAGATTTGGCGCATCAACTTCAAAAACATTTTCAAGCAATTTATCATGTGCTCCAAAATACGTTGTGCTTGCTCCACGCTCACTTGATATTTGCGATGCTCCTGCATCATGAAGGTAAGAAATTTTGCGCCTGCACACAATCATATGAATTTAAGAAACTAGATTTTTTTGATAATAATAAAAATTGAAAATTAAAACTATGGCCTAAATAGAGATGAAAGTGAAACAAGCAAGCTTACTGGATTTTGTTGCGAGACTATAAATATAGTGTGGAGTTCTCTTATTTAGCATTACTGTTGGGAACGAAATTAATATAGTATTCTCTATTCATTGTGAAGAAATATCATAAGTTGGATTCAAGTGGTGATTTTATATCATTGTAGCAGGTTGTGGAGGGAAAAGAGTTGTGCATGTTGGTGGGAAGAGAGTTGTGTTGGAGATTTGCAACTTTGGGCAGTCATTCTCCATAAGAAAGTATAAGAGGACCCATCTACACCATTACATAAGACCTAGGAAGAAGTTGAATACCCAAGAAGAGAAGTTAGACCCACAAGAAAATAATAACGTAATTGAAGACCCATAAATAAGAAGTTGTCCCTAGACTGATGCCCAGATGAATATAAATACAAAACTATATCATTTCATTTGGAAATTCAGAAAACTACTTCTACAGAGGGCATAACGCATTTGCAACTGCAGTTTTGGTAATTTTGTTATTTTTGTTTTTTCTGGTATCGTGGAGGGTGCATCACACTTGGAGAAGCTCTTGCTTGGTCATTTTGGGTCATCTTAATGAGGCGCTCGGCCTTCAAGACGCCGTCCTTGGGGATGATCTTCTCTATATGGTATTTTGGCTATTGATGGTGATGTACTGGCAATATCTTAGATTGAATTCTTCTATGGAAAGGTTGTTGGGTTTTCTCCCAAGGTTGGGTTTCCCAGGATAAACTCTTGTGTTCTTGTGTGAACTGTGCATGGTTAATATTTCTAGTTGTTATTTCCATTTTATTGTTATAGTTGATATTTTCAGTGTATAATTATTCTATGATAATTTTGATATAAAAGTAAATCTTGTTTGTAATTGTTATAGCACAAGTTGTAGGTTGGGCAAAGCCCGACCAAACCAAAAAAATCATGTGCTACAACTTGGGAATCCTACACCCAATGTCACCTCAATGTAGGTCTTACACTTGGGGAGTGACTAAGGTCACTCCTAGGAGGAAATCCCAGAGAACCTAGAGTGAATGAGAAGGATGAAGGGAGGTGTAAGGAGAAGTCCCCCAAAAGTTCAAGTGACGGAAAAATAGATTGGCTAAAAATGGAAAGTAAAGAGAGGTAAATGGATACTGAGTAAAGATATAGTTGTGGGTGCACATGTACCTGTCCTAGACACAAGAAAAGACACTTTTCCAACCAATTATAGTAATGGATCATAAATTTAATCTTGATTTCCCTAAAATAAAGTAGCATACAAGTTAGTAAATCAGCAATAGATTACATCCAAATCAACAAGTAAAAGGTCTATATTAGTTAGCAATGTCAACAATAAAACTAGTAACCAATGTGGACCGAAAATAACACTTCAAGACTGAATAAAGATGGTTGTCATAAAAGTAAATTTCTGCAGTAGTATATCAGCCTTATGGATGTAGCATTCAATGAAGTACAAAAACAAATCTTACAATCAAAAAGTGATAAAATCTATCCCAATAGATGCACCTAGGTTAGTAGGCTAAACTACCAAAGTTAGAGGGTTAATATAGGGTTAGTTTGTGAGATATTAGTGGTTATGGTTAGAGTTTTAGGCATTCCTAATGGATGTAGGTTAGTTTTACTAAAGAAATAATAATTTGTGGGAGAAAGAGGACACCCTAAGGGAGGAATAATCCCCAAGGCATCAATATCATTATTCAAAGGAGACAACTTCAAAACTTGAAATTTGTACGTTTACCAAGGAAACAATTTATTTATCCCATGCAATATGTAAATGAATAGTGCCTTTAAGAAAGGGTTAATGGATCCAATAGAATATGAAGAAGTTATATAGGCTACTTCCTTGGGGGTGTAAACCCTTTTACTCACCAAGGCAAGCTTCTCTTAGCTAGGGTTTTAACTAGGAGGGTGTATGCAATTATACGCCTCTTAGTAAACCCTTATGAAGCAATATTCCCTTAGAAATAAAATGGTGGAAACAAAATTAGCGGTGAATTTCCTTATACCCCCTAGTTGGCTCAAGAAAATAAAACCTTTAACTTGTACAAATGATATTACAATGAAATAAATGACACCTTCAAGGATTAAAAGGAAATAAAAGCTAGACTTACCACTTGAAAAAACAATGAAGAAAGAGTTCCAAGGATAGTGCACCATCTCCATCAACCATAACTAAGACATAGCCATAGAAAAAATAACAAGAGAGAGAACTATCCAAAGAGCGTGAAAATTTCAGTCCAAGATCCTCTCACAATAGAGAGTTGTGTTATGAAAATGAGATCTTATGATCTCTATTTATTCAAAATGTAGCTAACATAGTTTTTCCACATAATATTAGGGAAAACACAAGATTGGGGGTCAACAACCCTAATATTTCCCATTTGCAAAGATAATATTTAAAAAATCTGTTTAATTTCACTTTTGCACAAAGAAAACCCTAAAACGAAGGTGACATCATCCATTGAAGGAGGACGTTTTGGAAAATTAAGAAAGTCGTTGGATATGGGATGCAAATTAGAGCCTCCAAATTCCATGTGGAAATCATTTGGATCCTCTTCACCTCAAAATTCCATGTTTCATGCTCTGATTCATCATCAACCACCATATGCCCCTCAAATGTGATGTCAAGCCCTTAGGGAGTGACGTTTTTCCCCATCTGGGAAAGTCGTTTGGCATGCAAAGGGTGGGATATGTCTATCTAGCTGTCTCCTAGGCCTCTGAAAGCATCTCTTTGGCGTTTGGAATGTGGGCCTATTTCATCCATCCTGTGGGTTGCTTTCCCTCATGGAATCCCAAGCTAGGCTTATTCTTCCAAAACTTGCCACCAACTCGTACTTGTAAGACAAAAGGATACGCCCTCCAAGGATATCAAGTCAAAGTATCATTATGAGTGAATCAAGTCAATAAAAGAGCCATTAAAGCATGTATTCCAGAACTACATCATACAAACATGTTCTTAAGAAACTAGACGTTTTTCCAATTTTGGTTGTGGGTGGATTGGCATGGTACTTATTTTCAATGGATCAAACTCCCTAAGTCTAGGAAAAACCAAATCCTAGTCATGTGAATGAAATGAAATGGATGGGGGAAGTACTCAATGAGAAAGGGGTTCATGATATGCAACAATCCATAGTATCTCATTTATGGGTGCCTTTGTGGAGGGTGTGTCACACCTTCATCCATAATGCATTTTTTCCAAGCCCATCAATTGCCTTTTATCTTTCTTTATTTCTAATTTCTTTCAATATAGCATAGGGTGAATTGGAGGCCACTTCCCTGGTGTTGTGATCATATATCAACAATTTCACCCACAAGTACTTTCACAAAAATGAGAAGGTTAGCTCATGATGAGACCCCATTTCCCTTAGCCATGCAACTAAGAGACATTACCCCGTGTGATGACTAGAAATGGTAATTTCATGCCGTTAGATACCCATGGAAGTGACAGTTTGTCTCGTGATGAGACCCCCTATCCTCAATGAATCCTTTAAGCATTTTTGTTTATTATTTTCATGGGGTCCATATTTTCTTGTGGAGAAGATTTTCATTAATTTCTCGGGATCCCCTGGGCGAAGAATCTAGAAGTTTCTTTCATTAGGATTTTATATTTTTACAACTAACTCCCCTCTAGGCCTTCAACCCCTTCTTCTTGTGAAATGAGGAATGGTCCATTCTAGGGCCAGTCTACCCTAAAATCCCAAGAGATGATTTCATGAGAGGAAATAATGATGGAAATTGGTAAGTATGGTCAGGAGTGGCACAATGAATCATCAAAGGAAGCTCCCAGAAACACCCCATCCTAAGGGTGACCATATACTTGAGTTCCCCAAGATAACCAACTACATTTAAACAAGGTAAAAGGCATAGTTTCCAAAGAAGATGTCTGATAATAAAAAACAACCTCTGATATACAATATAGAATGCCTCAAATATTGACATGATACCTACAATCAAAACTGAATTGTACAGCATGGAGCAAGACCCAAGTGACTTTTGGTGGAAAATTGGTGTGGATGATGACCAACTGTTGGATCATTGTGGTGGCGATGCAGGTCTCTAGTTGTGCAAAAGGATATTTCTAGTCATATGGTCTATCGAAACTCCATATCTTCAATCTGAGGGCCTCGAGACATAGTCTCCTTAGTTATCCACAAAATTATGATAACATATGGCTCCTACTTGGGGACATTTGCTCGCCGTAGAGTGCATGAGAACTGCAACATCTCCTAGTATACATGTTCCTGCAAGGAAACATCAAACTGTCAAGTGCAGAATGGCCTAATCATCCTCATTCTCATATGGTCATAATCAAAACCAACAAATCTAGAAAAAGAAAATTTTGACAAATTTTCTAACCGAGTATACATATATTATGATGAAATCAATAATGAAAGTAGAGAAAAATGAAAATGCAATGCAACTAAACTAATATGAGCAAACAAAATGCAAGATACAAGAAGGAAAGATGACTTACCTACTTACCTAGGTTTTTTGGACCCTAAATATCAAGTCTTGAAGGTATCAGGTGAAATTGTACAACCAGTGCAACCACCTGATCATCGTACGAAGACATTTCCCCCTGCGCTTAATCATGTGAAACAACAAATATAAGTAAAGAAAATAATAATCATCAGACTAAATAAAAATATAATCAATCATGAAATAAAACTCATGGAGATGGGTGGGAGGGAGGTAATCTTGTTTAAAAGAGAAATCACAATCTCGATCGTCTTGAAACTCCCAATTGCAAGCATAGCTAGAAGCTTGATCTATCCACCTCTAGAGTGGACTAGAATATGTAGATGATGGCTCATATTCATCCTCATCAACACAATCAATGATCCTCGATGATTGAGAAGATGTGAGATAACTCAAGAATACCCCATAATTCACCTAAGGGGGAGAAATGAGGTACAAGACAGGATTAGGTCTAGAAGAAGAAAAACATTGCCTCTTTGTCTATGAATCCTCATGAGAATCTCCAAGATGACAAAAATTTCTCTTCGTAGAGTGAAACTTTGATTACCTCGGGATGGCTATGTCTTAGTACTCTTCCAAAATCAAGGGTGAAAATGTTTGAAAATCGTCATAGAAAAAATATGTGACCCCAAAAGGATATGAATCACCCTGAAGATGTTGTGACAAGTCGTTCTGAAATAGATCAAGAAAATCTATGATCATGTCACCATCACCATCCCAAAAATGTGATTCATTTGTGCATGGAGACCAATCCTTTGTTTGTGGGTTTCCCTCAATGTTGTAAGTGGGATCTCTATCAAAGGTGAAAAGTCTCATGTCCCATCCACATTTTCCAATATGTATGAAAGTGTCAATATGTTGATCAATTGTATCTAAGGGCTCTTCTAGTGCTCCTTCACTTCCAAGTTCATGGAACAAGTTGTCATCAAGATCCTTGAAAGGGTCATAACTCATATTGTTCCCTTATTGATGAGTAGGAGGAATAACATCTTGGATGTATTCATCTGAGTCATTAAGTGAAAGCACTTCATCTTCATTAAATACCCCCTCTAAATCTTCAACGTGATAAGCTTCATCAATATCTTCTTGGAAGATTTCTTCATAAGAATGTTCTTCAAGCATCTCTTTTACTTGATTCATCATCTCTTCAATGGATTCATTAGCAATGTTTTCCCTTTCCATCAACAAAATTTCCTTCCACGAGGGATGTTGGGGTCTTGATTGATTCCGAGGTGCCATAGTCCTATCGACTAGAAGGACAACTCAAAGGAGTTTCCAGGGGAGAGAAAGGATTATCATAGGATGAAAGGGGAGAGTAGGGGAAAGGTAAGTAATGGAAAGGTGGTTTTGGGAAATGGTGGAGTCGCCAGAAAAACTTTGAAGAAGGTTTTTCAAAGGAAAATGGGTAAGTTCTTGGAGTGGAGTCGCTAAGAAAGCTCAAGGTGAAGGATTTGGGAAAGAGACTTGCCAAAAGTTCCATTTTAGGGCACTAAGAGGATTCAAAATCCTCCTTGGAAATGAATCCAAAATGTTATAGCACAAGTTGTAGGTTGCTAAAATACCAACCTAACCACAAAAATCATGTGTTGTAGCTTGGGAATCCTACACCCAATGTCACCTCAATGTAGGTCCCGCACTTGGGGGGTGACTAAGGTCACTCCTGGGAGGTGAGCCTAGAGACCCTAGGGTGAATTAGAAGGATGAAGGGAGGTGTAAGAAGTCCCCCAGAAGGTCCATTGATGGAAGAATAGATTGATTGAAAATGGTAAGTAAAGAGAGGTAAATGGATACCAAGTAAAGAGATAGTTGTCGGTGCCCCTGTACCTGCCTGAGACACAAGAAAAGACACTTTTCCAACCAAGTATAGTAATGGATCAGAAATTTAAGCTTGTTGTCCCTAAAATACAGAATCATACAAGTTATTAAATCAGCAATATATTACATCCAAATCATCATGTAAAAGGTCTATATTAGTTATCAATGTCAACAATAAAAATAGTAACCAATGTGGTTCGAAAGTAACACTTCAAGACTGAATAAAGATGGTTGTCATAAAAGTAAATTTCTGCAGTATTATATCATCCTTATGTATGTAGCATTCAATGAAGTACAATAGAAAATATGACCATCAAAAAGTACCAAAAGCTATCCCAATAGATGCAGCTAGGACAGTAGGTTAAACAGGCAAAGTTAGAGGGTTAGTCTAGGGTTAGTTTGTGAGATATTAGCAGTTAGGGTTAGAGTTTAAAGCAACCCTAATGGATGTAGGTTAGTTTTTATATATAAATAATAATGTTTTGGAGAAAGAGGATTCCCTAAGGGAGGAATAATCCCCAAGGCATCAAGATCATTATCCAAAAGAGACAACTTCAAAACTTGAAATTTGTACGTTTACCAAGGAAAAAATTTATTTCTCCCATGTAATAAGTAAATGACTAGTGTCTTTATGAAAGGGTTAATGGAATCAAGAGAATATGAAGAAGCTATATAGGCTACTTCCTTGGGGGTGTAAACCATTTTACTCCCCAAGGCAAGCTTCTCTTAGCTAGGGTTTTAACTAGGAGGGTGTATGCAATTATACTCCTCTTAGTAAACCCTTATGAAGAAATATTCCCTTAGCAATAAAATGGTGGCAACACAAGTAGCGGAATAGGCCTTTATACTCCCTACTTGGATCAATCAAATAGAACCCTTTACTTGTACAAATGATAATAAAATGAAATAAATGGCACCATCAAGCATTAAAAGGAAATAAAAGCTAGACTAACTACCAAAAAAGAAATGAAGAAATCCGTCCAAGTCTAGCGCACCATCTCCATCAACCATAATTAAGAAATAACCATAAACAAAAGAGAAAGAGAGAGAACTAGCCAAAGAGAGTGAAAATTCCAGTCGAAGAGCCTCTCACAATGGAGAGTTGTGTTATGAAAATGAGATCTTATGATCTCTATTTATACAAAATGTAGATAACATAGTTTGTCCACATAATATTAGGGAAAACAAAATATTAGGGGTTAAAAACCCTAATATTTCCCCTTTACAAAGATAATATTTAAAAAATTTGTTTAATTTCAATTTTGCACAAAGAAAACCCTAAAACAAAGGTGACGTCATCCCTTGAAGGAGGACGTTTTGGAAAATTGATTTATTTGTTGGAGATGGGATACAAAGTAGGGACTCCAAAGGCCATGTGGAAATCATCCACAACCTCTCCACCTCAAAATTCCATGTTTCATTCTCTGATTCATCATCAACCAACATATTCCCCTCAAATTTGACGTCAAGACCCTAGAGAGTGACGCTTTTTCCCTTCTTGGCAAGTCGTTTGGCATGCAAAGGTTGTGATATGTCTATCCAAATGTCTCCTAGGCCTCCAAAATCATCTCTTTGTTGTATGGAATGTGTTCCTATGTCATTCATCATATGGGTTGGTTTCCATCATGGAAGCCCAAGCTAGGCTTGTTCTTCCAAAACTGGCCACCAACTTGTACTTGAAAGACAAATGGATATGCCCTCCAAGGATCTCAATTCAAAGGATCATGATGAGTGAAACAAGTCAATAAAAGAGACATTAAATGATGTATACCATGGCTACATCATACAAGCATGTGCTTAAGAAACTAGACATTTTTCCAAGTTTGGTTGTGGGTAGGTTAGCATGGTACTTATTTTCAATGGATCAAACCTCCTAAGTATAGGAACAACCCTATCTAAGTAATTTGAATGAAATGAAATGGATGGATGAAGTACTCAATGGGAATGGGGTTCATGATATGCAAGGGTCCATAGTATCTCATTTATGGGTGCTTTTTTGGAGGGTGTTTCGCACCTTCGTCCATAATGCATTTTTTCCAAGCCCATCAATTGCCTTTTATCTTCCTTTCTTTATATTTTATTTCAATATAGCATATGACAAGTTGGAGGCCACTCCCCTGGCATGGTGACCATATATCGACAGTGTCACCCACAAGTACTTTCATGAAAATGAGAAGGTTGACTCGTGATGAGACCCCATTTTCCTCATCCATGCAACTGAGATCCATTAATCTAGTGTGATGACCAAAACTAGTAATTTCATATCGTTAGATACCCATGGACGTGATAGGTTGTCTCATGATGAGACCCCCTATCCTCAACTGATCCTTTAAGCATTATTATTTATTCTTTTCATGTGGTCCTTATTTTCTTGTGGATAATATTTTCATTGCTTTCTCGAGATCCCCTAGATGAATCATCTGGAAGGCTCTTTGATTAGGATTTTATATTTTTCCAAATAACTCCCCTTTGGGCCTTCAACCCCTTCTTCCCATGAAATAAGGAATGGTCCCTTCTAGGGTTAGTCTACCCAAAAATCCCAAGAGATGATGTCATGAGGGGAAATAATGATGGAAAGTGGTAAGTATGGTCGGGAGTGGCATGATGACTCATCAAAGGAAGCTCCTAGAAACACTCCATCCTAAGGGTGGCCATCTACTTGAGTTCCCCAATCCAACCACCAACATTTAAGCATGGTAAAAGGAATAGTTTCCAAAGAAGATGTCTCATAATAAAAAATAACCTTTGATATAAAATCTAGAATGTCTCAAATATTGAAATGATACCCACCATCATACCTGACTTGTACGGCATGGACCAAGACCCAAGTGACATGTGGTGGCAATATGGTGTGGATGATGATCAAGTATTGGTTCACTCTGGTGACTATATGGGTCTCTAGCTATGCAAAAGGATAATGTTGGTCATGTGGTCTCTTGACACTCCATATCTGCAACTTGAGGGCCTTGAGACATAATCTCCTTAGTTATCCACAAAATGGGGATAACAATAATCATAAGTCAATAAATATCAAATATGAGAATAACTAAAAGACCAACATGGTCTCAGAGCTAGTTGAAATATTGCCACTGCACGGTTTTTGTTTACCGACGCATAGACCTAAACTTTCCAATATCATTCAGAAACCTATTGGAAGACATTGAGATTAATATTGCCATTGATTATCTCTCCCTAGCCTAGTGCACCTCCTGGTGGTCTCAAACCACAACTTAGTGAAAATTGAAATTCCACCTAAAACCCACTACTGGAGTTACAACAAACTTATTTTTGAAGCTCACTGAGAATTTATTGGGCCGAGTTGAGGAAAAACGTTTTGTATGCAAAAACTTGCTTTTCCCTATTGCACCTACTGCACTTCTCAGATTGAATTTACGTCCAATTTGAAATTTTAGGATTTTTAGGATTATTGACATTCTCCTAGACATTGAACTTTATTCTATATTGATTTTGTGATTTCTTCATCGACTGATGGTGTCTAGTTTTAGATTAAATGACAAGTTGGATGGTTCTACAAATATCAGAGGTATGCACTTGTATATGTTTCAAATTTAAATCATTTAGCATAGCATTAGGGTGCTTGTAGGAGATGTACACTTGGCAAAAGGTCATTTCTTGACAAGCAATGACTGTAGATCCAAGGGGTTCTTAGATATAGTGCACTCAAAGGAATCCCAAGAGTTGGAGGTAGCAGTGGTGATGTCTCCTACAATATATGACAAATGGGACAACAAAAATTAAGACTCCAGGTTTGCATGTCAAGTTTGATATTTTATAGTGTTGCATCTTAAGTAAATTTTGTAATTGGGACAACAATATTTAGAGATCTATTACTCTTGAGTACTTTTTCTATCAAATGTTTTGAATATTTTTAGTACAATTATAATTGTGTAAATGCTCATTGTTTAGTACTAATGATGCACTTATTTACAATATGAATTTGATCTCTTGTAGGAGATGTTCTTGGTTGTTGTCTTTGTCCCATGCAGGTTACTATGGAGGTCACAACAATAGAAAAGTGTTTCTCTTGTCTTTTGTCCTTATTTTTCTATGGGTAGGTTACCACAGAGGAATGATTGGTAACAACACTAGAAAAGTGTGGTTCATGTTTCCTATTTTTGTTCTTGTTCATATTTCCTTATCATACAAATATTGTTCTTATCTATTATGTTTTCTTGTTATTGCACTTGTTCTGGGCATGCCACATGTGATAGCTTTAAGAGGGAGCTATAGTGACAGTTGCAGGAGGCAACAGATTAGATGGTCTCTAGTTTGAGACATGGAGTAGACTATTTAGACATGGAGTTGTATACATGATAGTATACATCCACATACCAAAGGTGAAGAAGATGAAGCTAGAACCTTTTGGAAAGAAGGATACCTTTGTGGGATATAGAGTGTTCCATATCGAGATTGATAGTGAGGAGAAAAAGGCTCTGAAGGGTTACCATGCAGATTCATGTAGCTTAGTTGTTCACTCTTCAGATCATCAAGAAGAGTCAGTAGAGCCAGTCAATGCATCTACCTAGAGATGTTGTAGTGACCAATAAGAGACCAAAATGGCTTTGTGATACATTGTAGGATGCAATGAGACATGCATCTCTTTGTGATACTCATATATCCTCGAGTTATATGACATCAATCAGTCATGTCATTGATTCCAAAACCTTCCAGTTATGAGGAGAAGTAGGTGGATCCACCAGTGGTGAGGCAGACGACCCCACTTAGTACCGGCTCAAAGGAATCTAGAGTTCAGAGGGAGTTATCCCTCAGGTTCCAGTAGGGAGGAGCATCCTCTTAGGATAGTTCATTAGAGAACAGACTTTAGAGGAGATCAATAGATGTAGAGGGAGAAAATGGCTCTAGATATTATACAAACTCATAGGGAGAAATGTTTCAAAGGGAGCATGGTATTGCAGGATCGATGGATACTTGATGAGCTTGGTTTTAACTAATAATGATGTAGAATCATAGTGAGATTGATATTATATATATTTATTGGATCATAGGGAGAGTCATTCATTCAGAGGGAGTTCTCCCTCATTCAAGTGGGGGAGAGATATCTTCTACGACTGAGAGACAGGTGTCATGAGTTGAGGAGACTTCTAGGAGATGTGAGATCTCTTGGGAGGATACACATACTTCAATAGACCTTTCTACAATGACAGAGGATGCATCCAGTTAGGAGGACTGTGTATGGATTTTGTCTCAGTCAAAGAGGGAGAAGCTAGTGAGGTAGACTAGACAATGAATCCTACATTAGTGAAAGATGGAGTTGACCTCATAGTGTGATATGAAGGATCTTGGCTAGATGTACTATGGGATTGGAGGTGTGATAGATATTAGGTGAGATTTTCCTTAGTCAGGGGATACCGATGAGATTTGATATGATGGACTGCAAGTCCATGGTTACACATATGGAGACAAATTCAAAGAAGTTGAGTGATTCTACTTTAGATTTAAATTTAGTGGATCCCACGATGTACATGTAGTATATTGGCTCCTTGATGTACTTGGTTAGTGCCAGGATAGATATTTTATTTGAAGTGAGCACCTTGAGCTAGTATTTGGTTGAAGCCAAGGCATTTCTTATGGGTGGCAGCGAAGCATAGTGCAGTTGGCTATGTTTTGTCCCAGGTGATGAAGTGAG
The DNA here is from genome assembly GCA_010110895.2 of Picea sitchensis. NCBI lineage: Eukaryota > Viridiplantae > Streptophyta > Pinopsida > Pinales > Pinaceae > Picea > Picea sitchensis. The sequence continues at coordinate 51,744 of SNQJ01S0050842.1, forward strand.
CCTGTAAACATATACATATTTTGATTGAGAAGGGAGTGCAATAGACAGATTGAGCACCTCAGGGTGTTTCTTCAGCTTGGAATAAGTTAATATTTCCAAAATAACTTGAAGCGGGCTTATGTAGCACTCAGTACAATAGAGACGTAGTATGTCACAGCCAGTTTCATAGGTTGTGAAGTGGTGTAACTTTAGAATATTCTTGCAAGAATTCATCCGAGACATGATACATAAGAGAGAAGTGAAGCTCTAGTAGTTATCCATAGATAAGAATATTGAAGATATCCTCCTAGAGTGGCCATTATGACTTTCTTGAGGAGGATGATACACAAAATTATCCATGTTGATTTGGCTAGTGATGAGTGTTGATGTTTCAATATCGAGCATAAATTCTCCTAGATTGGTTATGCACAGGGCTATGCTAGTTCTTATATGACCAAAGGGAGAATGATTCATTCACTCACGGGGATCTACTAGTGGTGAATGGCATGGGTATGTTGATGATCTCTAGGAAATAACATCGTGCAAACATTCTCATAGATTGGTCATGCACAGGGATATGCTAGTGTAGATATGACCAAAGGAGAATGATTTATTCACTTATAGGGCTCTGCTAGTAGTGAATGGCTCATAGTTTTGGGAAGAAATTATCCCAGATTGGTTATGCACGAGGTTATTCTAGTGTTGATATGACCAAGGGTAATGATTCATTCATCCATGGGGATTTTCTAGTGGTGAGTGGCCCATGTAAGCACCAGAAAGACATTATCCTAGATTGGTCATGCACAGGGCTATACTAGTGATGATATGACCAAGGGTAATGACTCATTCAATCACAGGTCTTTTCTAGTGGTGAATGGCTCGAGTATAGTCCTTCTCCTAACAAGGAGTGGATGGACTCGAGATGTTTTCACATGCATATTTCAAGATGGAATACATGTTCAAATATGGCACATCAATATGGCTCATGGACAACCTTTCTATGATAGAATAAATCGAAGGATGGAGAATGTCTCCCTCGTTGAGAGCAAGTTTTGGAGATTTGCAACTTCAAGTAGTCATTCTCCGTAATAAAGTACAAGAAGACCCATATACACCATTACAGAAGCTCTAGGAAAAAGTTGAAGACCCAGGAAGAGAAGTCGGACCCACAAGGAAATAATAAAGTAATTGAAGACCAATTAAAGAATGCCAGCATCAATGAAGAGATTTAAAGATGTTGTTTAGAAACAACCCTCTATGCTTTTGAAGATAGAGGTAACTAAAAACTAATATGGATTTGGTTTTTGGTAGATGTGCATAGGCAAGTGTTCATGGTAGGTTGGAGCCTTTGAGTTGTAGAAGGTGACTTGGGGGTAGGCAAAGGTTGGAGTTACATATAGGAGATGGTGCTTAGTGGAATTCAAGCAAGAGGAACTTGTGTTCAATAGGACATGGAGTGGTGAATTTTCATGGAGTAGGTATAAAGTTTAATTACCCACTCAAACTTCTTAAGTCATGAATTTTGGAGGTGTATCCAAGAATGAAATTTTGAGTAGTGGGAAATTGCATGGCTATTTCAGTAGAAACATTGTGGATTGGTTGAATGAGTTGGACATGAATGAGTGTGGCACTTTTTGAGGGTAATTTTAGACAACAAACTTTGAATAAAATTGACATTTTTTAGGACATTGTCATGGATGGAAACAATTTTAAGTTGGGGAATGTCACAAGGTTAAAATTTTCATTCCACTTGAGTGTCCCATACCACTCAATAAGTCCAATCATGGCATGTAATTGGTCAGACCATCAATTGCTTGTATCAACTAGAATACACCTATTTGACATGTCATGACTAAACCCAAGCTAGACTCCTTAATGTCTACAAAATACCAATGTTCATTTCACCATAGGTGATGATGCACACAACCCAACAATAGGAAATGTCATGCCATTGTCAATGGTACCTCAAGTAGGGTCCTTACACTCTCCCCCACATGAATTATTGACATCCTCATCAACATAGCTCCATTGGATCCTCCAATGAAAGGGGTGTTAGTGGTGAAGAGACACTTCCATAATTTCCACATTTGAGAATGGCTCTAATACCATTTTTCATGAGGCTATAATTTTCATTTTTCTTTAGCATCCCATACCACTCAAGAAGTCTAGTTGCCATAACACACTAGTGTGACCTTGATAGTTGGTCATGACCACCAATCATTTAATCATACTAAACCTAAACAACTTGTCTTGATTAGATCCAAGCCAAGCACTTTAGATTGTGAATAATATCAAATTTCTTGTTTCATTATAGATGGTTTTATGCCATTGCCACCCAACCATAGAAAACCAACTACCCAACATGAGATTGTTTTGTCATACATTTAGGCCAACACATGACAGTCCTTAAAGATGACATCCATACTTTATCAAGCATTCACATACCTCTAGTACACTCATCAACATCATTTCCCTGTGATAGATAACACACAATACATCACATTGCAAAATCATGCCATCCTCCACCTATGCTTGCTATGCAACACCTCATAAATCATATTCCTTACTTGACTACACATCTGATGGCCCTCCTAGCATACATGCTAGTACACTATCCTAATAGTCTCGTTGATGCCACCCATGGGTTTGTCACCAACACTATATTTATAATTTTGAGATTATATTCTCGAGCATACATTATTAATCTTTTCAAGATCAAACCTTTTGAAATATGATGTGATTTTCTTGTAGGTGGAATTCAATTCCTTTAGTGAAAATCCAAGCTCTTTCCAAGCCTAGTTCAAAAAATTTAAAGAACATATGAATGAAACCAAACACTTAACTCTTGAGGTGTTAATAGCACCTCCTACTATTGGGGTGATAAGTTGTTCAGATACCCATGCAAATGGTTTTTACTTTTATTTTTGTTGTCTTGTACTATTATAAATACAACTAAAATTTAGAAAGGGGTTGTTAGAAATTTGGACATCTTTATTTTTGAGTTATTAGGTATATTTTTGTCTTACAAAAAATAAAATTTAGTTGTCAAAATAAGAAATGGGTCTCTTGAAACAAAGTTGCCAAGGTTTGGGGAACATGAACCCTAGAGGAGAATACCTACCCATACCTCCAAATCTAAGACTTGCCCCATTTAAAAACTTAAGAGTTAAAGAAATTCAAACAACAAGAAAGCTCCTTCATGAGTGTGCTTTAGAAAGTTGATTGGGGCATTTTCCATTTCTGAAGTGTGGAATAAGGGGTGTAAATGCATGAGGTAAAGTGATATTATATCTCGAGAAACAAAAGCTCGCTCAAAAGTTTCATGTTTTACATAAAATGCCTTAGTGTTTGATCCCCAATAATCAAAATAAGTAGTTAGAGAGAGAAATTGTTAATTAATTAAAACCCTAGGGAAAGCTACCAATGAATAAATCAAATAAAAGAATGAGGTAGGGAAAGAAAATATGCAATATGGAGAAGTTCACCGAGGAACAAATTAGAGTCAATATTTTCAGTCTTGGAAACCTTCTAAAAACATGTGAGCTATCACAACCTTTAATTTTTTTTGATAACTCACTTCTAATAATTATTTGCGAATATTCCTTCTCAACTTTGTCTATCTTTTTCATAAATTAAAAGTATCTAATATCAGAGCTACTATAATCTTACATAATTTTCTCTTATAATACTTGGATTTTTTCCTAATGTGTTCAAGCTCTTTGTCATTCTACATAGGGCTAAAATCATGAAGTTGGGTAACACTTTGTGATAATAGGGTTTCCAAAATTCCTACTAACATTGTTTCGACCAAACTAATAATTCTTTCACCCAAAATAAAAATCCTTTCGGCCGAACCATTGGACGTCAAACGGTACTGAGACAATGGCCTCGACTGTTGTGTTCCATCTTAGCCGAACAATTTTTTTTTTCCGGTAAATATTTTCAGCTGAAAGAGTCTTTCAGTCGAATGTTGTTTCGACTGAAAGAATATTTTGGTTGAAAGAACCTTTCGACCGAAAAATTGTTTATATATTACCCACACATTGCTCACCTCTTAAATTTCCTGAACTTGTGATGTTGATAGGTGATAGTTGTGGATAGTTGTGGATAGTCGTGGATAGTTTATATTTGTGATAGTAGATAATTGATAGTTGCGGGTGGACGTTGGTGCTGGCGGACGTAGCTGCAGGCGGACGTTGGTTTTGACGGACGTAGCTCCGGGCAAACATTGGTGGATGGTGCTGGCATTTGTAGCTGCGGGTGGTTTTTGTTGGTCTTGGTATGTTCTTCAGTTTGTTTTACATTTTTTTTTGTGTTAGTTTGTTTTATAGTTTTAGAACGTTGACAGGGTCGAATACGACCCTGTCCATGTACAGGGATAGGCCCAAATTTGGACATGTCCCTGTACATGGACAGGGTTGTATTCGACCCTGTCAACCTTAGCATTTTTTACCATCATTTGTCCATAAGGTCATTTGTCTACCAATTTGACGTGCACTCATAATAGTACTTGATTTAGTTTCATTAAATTGAATATATGAAAATCGTTAAAAATATTTGGATTGATTGACTTTTTAATGCCAATTTATTATAATTGGCTAACATGTGATATATCTATTTGCATTTTTCAGCTAAGTGTACAAAATTTATGTTATTAAAATAAATCTCATTTCTGAATGCAATATGATACTATCTGTTTTCATGGTATTATAATTTATTATCTAATTTCCTAATGCAATATGACAATATCTGTTTTCTTGGTATTATAATTTTCCCATGGGCACCTAACTCTTCATTTCTAGAACTTATTATTTTTTTTTAAAGTTATGAATTATGTTATTATAATTTCCCCATGAGAACCTAACTATTCAACTTGGGCCTTTACCTATACATGGACATGGAATACATCCTTGTCCATGTACAAGGACATGCCCGAATTCGAGCATGTCCCTGTATATGGACAGGGTTGTATTCGACCCTGTCAACCTTAGGAGGAAGTTGACAGGGCCGAATATGACCCTGTCGATGTACAAGGACATTCACAATTTTGGGTTTGTCCTTGTACATGGAAATGGTTGTATTCAACCATGTCAACCCTAAGAGGAGGTTGATTGGGCCAAATACGGCCCTGTCCATGTACAGGGATAGGCCCAAATTCGGGCATGTCGTTGTACATGGACAGGGTCGTATTCAGCCCTGTCAACCTTAGCATTTTTTACCATCATTTGGCCATAAGATCATTATAATTTTCCCATGGGCACCTAACTCTTCATTTATAGAACTTATTATTTTTTTTAAAGTCATAAATTATGTTATTATAATTTCCCCATGAGCACCTAACTATTCAACCTTAGGAGGAGATTGTCGGGGTCAAATACGACCCTATCCATGTACAATTCAGGCATGTACCTGTACATGGACAAGGTTGTATTCGACCCTAACAACCTCCATTCTAAGTTTGTGGGTTCATTGCCAATGTTGAATACATAATTCCCAAATCCATTTAGGCTTAGCAATTAATTAATGTAGCAAAAAGTCCTTGTTCAATTGAAAACTTATACATTCAATTTGGAAATCCTAAGGTTAGTTATGAATTAAAATGGCATCTTTAAGGATAATTGTACGTTAAATTTATTTCTAACTGTATAAATTCAACATCAAGTTTGTACATTAAATTTATTTCTAACTGTATAACTTCAACATTAAATTTATGTCTAGGTAATTAGTTTAGTTTGTTTTGCATTTTTTTTTAGTTTTAATTTGTTTTACAGTTTTAGAAGGTTGACATGGCCGAATATGACCCTGCCCATGTACAGGGATAGACTTGAATTTGGGCATGTCTCTGTACATGGACAAGGTTGTATTATGCCCTATCAACCTTAGGAGGAGGTTGACAGGGTCGAATACGACCATGTCCATATACAAACAGTCCATGTTCAATTGAATACTTATACATTTAGTTTGGAAATCCTAAGGTGAGTAACGAATTATAATGGACTCTTTAAGCATAATTGTACATTAAATTTATTTCTAAGTGTAAAAATTAAACATTAAATTTATTCCTAACTGTATAAATTCAACATTAAATTTATGTCTAAGTAATTTGTTTAGCTTTTTTACAGTTTTTTTTAGTTTTAGTTTGTTTTACAGTTTTAGAAGGTTGACAGTTGACAAGGCCGTATACGGACTTGTCCATGTATAGGTACATGCCCGAATTTGGGTCTGTCCATATACATGGACATGGCCGTATTCAGCCCTGTCAACCTCCTTTCTAAGTTTGTGGGTTAATTGCCAATGTTGAATACAAAATTCTCAAATCCATTTAGGCTTCGCAATTAATTAATGTAGCAAATAGTCCCTGTTCAATTAAATACTTATACATTCAGTTTGGAAATCCTAAGGTTAGTTATGAATTATAATGGCCTCTTTAAGCATAACTGCACATTAAATTTATTTCTAATTGTATAAATTCAACATTAAATTTATTATGTAAAAAGCAGTAAGAAAATTATCAAGAAACCCATTCTCTAAAAGGAGGGCACACATTTTTTGTGAGTACTATAGGCTAAAGAAATAAGAAAATTGTAGGAGTTACAAACATAGAGAATTTGAGAGTATATTTAATATAAGTAGAAAATAGGCTCATGCTCCTTTAAATAACTTCCAAACAAGGTAGGAAAAAGTGTATATTTAGGAGAATGACCATGCTCGTTTAAATAAATTCCAAACAAAGTAGGAAAAAGTGTAGATTTAGGAGAATGCTCATACTCCTTTAAATAGGTTCCAAACAAGGTAGGAAAAAGTGTATATTAAGGAATTAAGGAATAAATTCATTTGTTTTAAGAATTTATTTCTATGGTAGAATTGGGGCTTGTCCCTTTGGATGGACAAGGTCGAATTCGACTCTTTTCATGCACAAGGACAAGCCCAAATAAGGGCATGTCCCTATGCATGGGCAGGGCCAAATTTGGCCATGTCCATGCACAGGGACAACCCCTAATTTAGCCTTATCCATGCACAGGGAAAAACTTGAATTTGATCATGTCCATGCTCAAGGACATGCCTGAATTTGGGTCTGTCTTTGTGCAAGGACAGAGCCAAATTCTTCCCTATCCATGCATAGCGACATGCATGAATTTGGGTCTGCCCCTGTGCATGGACAGGGCTAAATTTGGCCCTACCCATGCATAGGGACAAGCCCAAATTTGAGCTTGTTCCTATGCATGGACAGGGTTGAATTCATCCCTTTCCATGTACAGAGACAGGGCATCTATGCATAGTGATCTAGCACCCTCAATGTTTTCCATACACTAGATTAAATTAAATTTAATGCATGTTGGAAATTACAATTTAGGTTTCTGTTTGTAATTTTGTGCATTTTCAACATTCAATTACTTTATAAATTAATTTAGTGTAGAAATTTTCATTTCTAGATATGTTTTGAGTCTAAAAAATGTCATTTTCCATTCCAAGTAGACTCATTTACTTAGTTTTTCTGTACTTTCAAAAATCAATTTCGATTTCTGTTTTACATTTTTTTAATACACTAGATTAAATTAAATGTAATGCATGCTGGAAATTACAATTTAGATTTCTGTTACTAATTTTGTGCATTTTCAACATTCAATTACTTTAGAAATTAATTTAGTGTATAAAATTTCATTTCTAGATTTGTTTTGAGTCTAAAAAATGTCATTTTCCATTCCAAGTAGACTCATTTACTTAGATTTTATGTACTTTGGAA